>JAOVYW010013346.1:21520-34728 GCA_025775045.1 Hiodon tergisus | reverse complement strand
CACCTTATCTGAGAAATGAATTTCCAATTTCGTAGTTTGTCCATTTAACAGTTAGTACATGACAGCAGAGATCTTCATCAACATTACATAGTGTATCTCTCCTATAGACAACTATTAGAGCTAAAGCAAGCTACATATCAGAGTTGTTTTGCATCACTTTCTGAACTATTTATTCTTTTAACTATATTGAGCTGGATAAAAAAAACTGAAAATTGTGTCGAGTTGAACCCTTGTTTGTTTGTCACAACATAGCAAGAGTTTTTTGTAAACTTCCTGATTGGAATTAGCAGTAAAAAGCTGCCCCCACTCTGTTGTCCTGAGAGAGCTCAAGGTCGACATGGTTCAATGAATTACAGTCACAGGCCATTCGTATCGCTCATCAGATCTTTGCCTGCTAAACACCGTGGCACCTGGTTGTATAATTTATTCAGTGTGGATTAACAGGCGCTGCTGTTTATTCCAGAAGACAGTCAGGGTTTAAATCTTTTCCCAACTGCTCTTGTCTAGACAACAAAATAAAAATAAGGGTGAATATATATATATTTTCAAAAACAAACAAATTGTTTGGACAATTATAAAGCTCACATATTCAAGAACTAATTCTTTTTTTTATTCAACCATGCTGGGTGCACGATCAATATCAGTAAGAACAACACATTAATTGTGTATTAATTAAACTAGTGGTTAAACCTTTATATGTTAAACTGTAACACGGTACTCTGGTCTTGAACTATATGGCCATTCAATGTTGGTAGCCATAGCTGTTTGTTTTGAAGAATCATGATATATCAGCAAACCTGATACGCCAGCCTATATGAATAATATTGCAATATTTCTTTGAACAAACTTAGGTTTTTTAAGATAAGATTAACAACATAGATGTTACTCCCCTCTAACTGAGTAGGGGAATAGTCTGAAACCAAACAACTGTCTGTTTCTGTCTCTGTTTGAATCACAGATGTCTTGGGTCTGAGTAGATGATGGCGGTAGCAAACAGCAAGTGACATCAGTTAACGATGAGAAGAACAATTGAAACATGACAGTTAAAGAGAAATAATCCCACAGCGATCTGGACCAGGAGAGTACATGGGAACAATGGAGCTTGAATTGTGACTGTGGTAACATGACTTTAAACGATCTTCCCAGCAGCTAATTGGACGTTTTTAATTGATGTTTCGCAGGGGGCGCTACCCCCATTAGCATGGTAGCGTGCCTGCTTGAGGTGCCGTGTCGTCAGCTTATGGATGTCATGTTGCCAAGTCCTATTAAGCTAAATTTAAGTCCTACCCACTTAAGAATATATAGAAACATGGACTCTTGCTAACTTCACATGTGTCGTGGCTGATGGAGACAGATGGTGAATGGCCACAAATGAGATTTCCATCAGGAGGAACAAGACCCTGTTAGGTATAATAGTGTGTTATAGCCCTACAGCTGGAAAGTGGGAACCTGCTGGTTAAGAACATTCTATACTGACTCAGGGTAGAATGGCATATTTCCAACCTGAAAATTGGAACACACCATCTGCTTTTTGGCAGATGAATTGCTGCTGAGCACAGAATGGATCCAAAAGACCTGTCACGGTGGAAAATCACCTGACTAGTTAAGAGCGCATTCACCGTTGAACATATCCCTCCCGTCCCAATGTGTAACCCTGAATTGTGACTCACCGAACCCCCTCTAAAAAAACAAAATGACCAAAGGTGGCCTCAGAACTACAGAAGCAAACATCACAGCTTGTCCTGGAATGCCCAAGATAGGAGCAGTGTAAGTAAGAGAAGTACAGCACCACCAGTCCTTTAACAGGGGCACAAAAACAAACCACTCTCCAAGAAAATGACACAGATCTTTTTTAGTTCATCTATGGCACTCCAGGTTCAGCCATTCTGAGATTCAGTGGAGAAGTACAGTCTGGTGGGGCACGAGTGAGATTGCGATCCACAGTTCCCACGCCAGTGTAGTGAGGAGAGTGTAAAGAAGTCTCGCTATCAGACCTCGCTCATCTCAAGGCAGGAGAATGAACCTGGTGTTTCATGCCTCGCTCATCTGTTCAAGTTTAGGTAGAAGAACGGGCCCGGTGTTTCACGCCTCTCTTATCTCATCAGGTATAGGTGGACCAGATGTTTCACGCCAGTCAAATCAATCTGCCTCGGTCATCTGAAAGTTATTTTGGTTCCAACTAGTTGTGTAATATTTCTATGAACATTTAGTTAGGTGATTTTCAGGTTTTAGGTTTATCTTCATGTTCATGCTAAGAGATGATCTTTTCTTAGGCGCTGTCTTCATTCGGATCCGGCATAAGGAAAGTATTCATATTTGGGTGGGCAAAATCTGAGAAAAGCTCCGAGCCATGCTGTCTGACCTTCAGCTAACACCCCCGCAAAGGGAAATGATTTCCCTGCTGTGATATCTTGCATTGATGTAGTTTAGTCCGGGAGATGGAAGTGAAGAGCGTTTCAGGAGTGAGAAAGCGAGGAGAATTTTAGAAGTGAGGAAGTGAGGACCATTTTTAGAAGAGTCAAGGTTTGAATAAAAAGATTGAATGGTGCATAATTTTGCATAATCTGATGCTCTTTTGTTTCTCAATTGAATTGTTTTGTTAGATCTTGCCCTGGGGTGAACAACAGACGTTTTAATTTTGTAGAACTGAGGAGAATTGTGTTCCTGAAAAAAGGTCGATAGGGACATTGTATCTAAAACACATTATTTCATTGTCTGTGTTTTAGAGGCCATGAATCCCTAGATGAAACACAATGTAAGGTCGTGCTAAGAAACAAGTTTTGACATGCGATAATTCTCAGTACGTTTTATTTTAGCATGGAAGCGACACGCGATTTTGACATCTCACAGCTGCAGCTATAATTATTTATTTGTGCTGATCCTGATCTTAGTGGGATGCAAGGGGTTTTGAAAGCTGGCTACCCATTGAAAGAGCCTGATAAACTGATCACTACTGACGGATGACTGTTCATAGCCTCTGTTCATAGTTTTTTTTTTTCAGGACAGGACAGAATGCACTGTAACAAGTGAAACAATACCATCAGATGATATTCACTTGCTAAAAACATTAGATTATGATCTGACCACATCAGAGCACCCTGCGATATTTAACGTAATTGAATAAATGCTGTCGGTAATGGCTACTTTTGGGGAAGTAAAGCAAGCCTCTCGCAGAGCTTGATGGACATAAGGAATGGTATGTTTTTGCCTGGGTTTAAAAAGCAGTCTGAACAATGCCTTCTCTCGCCTTCCTTGCCTGTTAATGAGAATGCCCAGCTCTGAGCCTCAGAACCAGCATGGTCCTTATCCACCCACTTCCTGCTCTTCCACTGTGGGCTCAGACATGCTGTGGCGGCAGTCACGTATTTTTATGCATAAGATACATGTAAGCTAAGCACACAACAGGCATATAAAGGATGGTGTCTGCTAAAAAATAAAAAGGAACTGTATTTTAACACAGTTGACTTGAGGCACGGGAAAGTGCAGTTATATATATTTTTTTCCATTTCCTTTGACCATTACCAGTTTGACCTGGTTTGAACTGCTATATTTATGAATGACACACAGTCTGTCCATGGGCCACGTTTTGTGTGTGCGTGTGTGTGTGTGTGTGTGGGGGGGGGGTTATTGCACAAACAAACAAACAAACAACCCAAGCTGAGCAGGACACAAGATGATTAAAGCCAGAGTCCTGCTGGCAAAGGAACCAGTATCACCAAGAAGTGCATTAGTATCTTGCGGTAAGCTTACGGTACTGTCTGGCGTCTGTACTTCTGTAGGAGGGTCCGTTCTCCTGGCAGCACCAACTGCGTGGCAAATGATGATTTATTGTCTTATATACAAATACAAATATGTCAAATACATTTCTATTCTTACCCTTAATCACCTTGTGTCCTGCTCTGTTTGGGTGTGGGGCAGGCCATCCTACACCTCTATCTACATACTCCCCCAACTTAAACTACCACAGACTACATCACAGCGCACACAGAATGTGTACAAACATCAAACAGCTGTGGTCGGCGCTACTCAAGTGGTATAAAATCACATGTGGCCTACCTAAGAAATTTTTTTTTTTTCTAAATTTAATATAAAACAATGTATAGAAAGAATTGTCTGAACTGATCAACCCCTAGCAGTTTCATTCATAAAGATACATCATGACGCAATCTTTCTAACTTTACAAGTAGGGTTTCAAACTGTGAAGGGTGTTAGGAATAGCCTACACACGGGAAACCAATCACCTCTCACTGTCACCTTATTTTTTGTTTTTGGGTACATATTTTTGTTTGTTCTTTGAGTTGGCACACTCTGCCACATCTTAGGGGCGGGGGCCGCAGAGGGAGGCAACCATGCCCGTCTACCTTTCTCCTTAGTTACAGAAGTGAGAAGTGGTTCTTGGTTCTTCCCTTCAGGAGGAGAGAGGGAGGAGTCCACCAGACTGGTGGTGGACTAGGAACGTCGCGGAGTGAAAGTAGCAAGGGTAATAAAAGAATAGTGTGAAATGAGCCTCAAACTTTTATGGGAATTAAAAATTAGCCCAGAGCTTCTTTGAGTGGTTAGCTGCACTCAAATATGTTTGGGGTGACCTCATATCTGTGAATCCCTGCTTACCTTCGGAGTAGGTCCCACATCTACGAGCTGCAGCATCCCTCGATCAGCGGCACCACCCAGCAAAGTTCCATTGCCCCCAGGTGTAATAGTGGGTTGTGTACACAGTGAAGTACATCCTCTATACATAGTCCTTGAACTTCCCTTTGATGGTCCACTTTGTGGTTGTTGTGTTCTGGGGGAGCAAACTCTGACTCTGAATCATTGACCGAAGACAAGACGATCCACCCATGCTTGCATCAGTGTACAGGCGAAAGGTCTGAGTGAAATCTGTGTATGTCATGAAAGCATAACCTTCAGCTTTTTAAAAGCCTGTTGACAGTCCTCTGTCCAGTCCACTATCTGGGACTTCCTCTCGGGAGTCCCAGTGCCAGTGAGCAGCTGCTGCAGGGGGGCAACAATCCTAGAGAAAGATGTAATAAAAGACAGGTAATAACTGGTGAACCTCTGTCCCGGCCTCACGGTCTTGGGTGTCGGCTGATCCTGCACCACCAACGTCTTGTCCGGATCAGTTCCCAGCTCGGCTAGTGACATGCCCCAGGTATCTCATCTCTTTCTGTAGGATCTGGACTTTTCAGACCTGCTCCATGTGTGTCTGAAAATCTGAAGAGAAAACAACTTCATCATCCTGATAAATCAGCACGGGTTGTGATTCTCCTCCACCTGTCAGTACCCACTAGTGAGATCTATTGTCGAGAACCATTGCTTGAGACTAATGATGGACTCCTTAATTCGCAGCAGAGAATAAACGTCTTTATGGGTGACTGTATTCAGGCGACAGTAATCCACACAGAACTGCCAAACCTGTCTTTCTTTCAGTCAAGGATGGCTGGAGCAACTGGGGGATGATACCAGCAAAACAGAAACATGCCGGTGGACTGGCTCCCAGAGGGTGGTCATTCCCAAATGGATCACAACCCCCCTCTGCTTCGCGCTGGTTCGACTAGCTGACGGCATCCCTCCCGGCCTTTCTCACAACTTACAATGTAATAAGGTACTCAGCCGGCAGCCAGACAATGCTCAGCCAATTCTCAGGGAATACAGCAAGGGGTTGCACCACCCTGGCGTGGCGTGGCTGCCGTCCCCCTGGGTGTTGACACTCACTCTGCCGAGATGAAGACTGTAAGGAAGTTGTCTCCAGTTCACTGTATTCATGTATTAACTCAGAGCTCAGGTTACCTAAATCATACAAATTGAACTCCCATAATCACCACAACCTAACTGGATGAGTAACAAAAGTAATTCAGTCGGAATGGAAGTGAGCCAGCACAACAACCACTGCCACCGGTTTCCACCAATCCTGGCAATCTTACTTTGTTCCCCAAACTAGACTTCCTAATGAAGCCCCACAATCCAGTCAACTGACCTGGGCTCCAGTCATGCAAGTATTTAATTACCCTTTCACACACACATACATACGCGCACACATGCATGAACACACACGGGTGTAGGTTTGGTTTGGTGTGGACACATTTTTCTTGGGGGGTGGATTCAATGATTTGACAAATTTTCAATTTATTAAAAATATTGGTAGGGACACACACACACTCATACACACACACACAACCACACACACTCAGTGAAAGAAACAGAAATCAGCTGTGTTGACAAGGTCAGTTCAATTCACATGCTAGGCACCTTGTGTTTGTGTGTGACAGATGTGATTCACTCTGTTTAGGACCATGTGCAAGAGACTGGCATACAAACAACCCTTGACTAAAACCAGGGTCCACAGCAGCAGAAAATTGACCGGCAAAAAATAAGTGGCAATCAGTGAGAGTGCTCAACATCCTGTGTGACCAGGGACATGCTCTATATCTGAAATTTCATATTCAAATAACCTCGGTTTTTTATTCACAAGGGATCTACATAAAATCCTAGAAATTCAACTGACTAGTAAGTAAAAAGTATCTACCATCATTGGAAGCATCTATGCCCTGCATTTCTTATAAACCACTGTTGTAAATCTACTATATCTGTTTAAGTACTTTTTATACTGGTATTGCTATATACATTGTCAAATATTTATGTCAATGAATCAAAACACATGGATAAATGTTCAAATGCTATTACAAATTTAGTTTAGTTTACTTTTACCACTTTATTTCTGTAAAACGTATGGTTCAAGTTTTATATTTTCATCGGTAATACATTTCAAGGACCTATGCCCTCTGTTAGATGAAAAAAAAGGATTAGTGATGGCTTGGCCAGTCAGAAGGATTTCATCACCTGCAATGCAACCCCTTCTCCAATGCAATGACCTTTCCCACGAAGGGCTGTATTTCTGATTTTTGCTTTTCATATCAGCAGATGCTTGGGGGAGATCTGAAGGAGATATTTTGAATGGTCTATCAGAAAATCACATTCCAAGACTGAACCTGGAATCTATACTGAGACCCACTCCCTGTACCATGCACACCCCCCCCCCCCTTTAGGCCATGAAGGGGCAGCACTGTTTGGATAGCCACCCCATAAATAAGACACACACACACACACACACACACACACACACACACAGACATACACGCTCTACTGAATAAATCCTACAAGAGGAGAATAATCAGATCTGACATATTCAAACATGCCTGACTGGCAAATGTGGTAGGCCCTAATGCAACCGCGAGCTGTCATTATCCAAACAGCCCATGGATGAGGCAGAATCGGGCCTGAACAGCACTGCAGAAGGAATGGATGTGCTGCCTCCGGCTGGCGCGTTTCTTCCGGAGTCCTAACCGTACTGGAAGTGACACGGCCTCAATTCCGTTTTATTGTTATTGCTCCTGTTTGGCTTCCATGTGGGGGACCAGAGAGCGCCCTCAGTGTGCTTTTATTAGGCCGCCGACGATGACTCAGGAAGGCCGTTGGAAGGAGATTAAACTCCCATTACATTTGTATATTCTCAAACACGCATGTTGCCTTGAAATATGGTGCTTTTTAAAAAACATTCAATTTCCTTTGCCCCAGAGATTTTTTCTTTAGCTTGACACACTCGGAAGTGAGACTGCAGGCATGTAACTGAGATTGTCTAATGGACTGATGCCCTGAAAAGTTTTCTTATTGCATTAAAGTTAAGACTTTATTGCATCATTCTAATTTCAACACAAACTCCCAAACAAAAAACAAAAGCTGCTAAACTGAGAAAGCACACAAACTGATATTGAGAGAATATTGAGCTCAATATGGCTTAAATTAAACACTTGGCAAAAATATTGTAGTCAGCCTTCCAGGACTGTCAGTACGCAAGGCTTGATTTTTTCTCCATGTGTTTTTTGTGAACAGACATTATGGTGAGCAGGAAACTGGTGAGCTGAAGTGCTGCCCGAGGGGGGTAAAGGGGCCCAAAATGCGGCAGTCAAAATAAACCACCCACCAAATAAAAGCGTCCAAGTGTAAACTTAACTGGGCAGCGTGACTCACTGGGCTGCAGGAATGATTTGCCAAAGATGTCCTGCTTTACTCAGGAAACATTCAATAGTCAGAAAGACAGAGGGCCAGTTAAAAGAACAAACACATGAAATGGCCACAGTGCCACTAATCACGCTACAGTTCACAAAGTTGACGATAATTTACCTGTCGACATCATAAATTTATCAACTAGTCTGGGATATTTGAATAACACATAAACAAACATCAAAAATATGTTTAACACACATTAATGATATTAATTAATTATTGACATTTTAAATAAATAATTAGTAAAGCAACAGCAACGAAGTGCAATTTATGCAAATAATTAAAATACAACGGGAAATTTTGAATATTCAGAGATGTGCTGCCCCCTTGTGTTATAAATTCCAACTATCTTGGTTGCTTTCACCCGCCCTCATGCAGAGCACAATGCATGACTTCACCCCCCTTAGACTTTGCATAAATATTACATTGCTCTCTGGTGAAAATCAACAAAATTGTTATGATGATAGTTTACTGTGAGAATGAAAGGTGAGAGCACCCAGAGATTTTAAGAGCCTGTCTGTGCCATAGCAGCGCGGCTGTGAGTTTGATATTGTGATAAATCAATTGTAAATTATACAAGGCACAATGTCAGGTGCTAAAAAAACTCCTTCCCTTTTTCGGTTGCTGTTCAGCTGGGATTTTTTTGTAATAGTTACAAATATATATGTAGTTCATTTATAATGGTCCCAGCAAGCCAGATATGCTACCACCGTTCCCAAAGAATCATCTAAATCATTGACATATTTTAAACTGTGGCTATTTTACTGTCAGATCCAGTCAGAAAATATCACCGTTCTCAATGTCTCCCTCACTGTTTATTTCTATGTACTGCCATGTATCTCAGTTCCTTTAAGGCGTTAAAATGGGGAACACCAATATAAAATAAATGTGAGCCCATAATAAATATTCCCACTGAAGACAATATCCCCACGGCTAGACACTGAACTAGTCACTCCTCTGTATGGAGAACCTAAACCTTCCTGCCACGCTGGAATAGGGATTTCTGGTGAATTTTGAGTAATGTTGATAAATCTGACATTTTGAATTTTTTCTCACTTCTTCTTCCAACCTGGCTTGTTACTGTTGCTACTCACCACATTTGAACTGTAATTATACTGAAAAAAAGAACCTGCATAAAGAGTTAAACTGTCACTGTTTTAATTAAATGTAAATCAAAAACAAGTTCAGCATTAGACTAGAAAGCTAAAGTGTTCCTTCATCCTGTCTCTGAGAGCCACAAACTGACTGCAAATTGTTAAATTAAATTACATTTTTGAGAGGTACAAGTTTACCTGCTTATGACATCGGAGGGGGCCTGTCCTGCCTGGCTCCCATGCCATTGGCTGGGGAACACTAAGACCTGTTATTCACAAGTCTTGGTCAGAATATAAGTTAATTCAGATGGGACTTTGTGGAATCTGTCCACAGAGCAATCCTCCATGCAGTTACAGCCATACTTGGCTTTCTGGTCAGCCGACCCTGGGAGCAGTGACTTTTTGTGTGAGCAGAATTAGAACGGGCCAAGCCCTACTGGGGTGTATGAGCTCACACTGTACCAAAGGCCAGCACCAAAGCAGGCAGCCCAACCACAACGGGAGACAAGGAATGGATAAATTCAGATGAACTGTGACAAATACCATCTTTACTTCTGTTGTCAGAAACGTGTTTTTTTCTGCAAAAAAACCCAAAAAACTCCCAATGTACACACTTGAAATTCCTTTTTTAATTGAATCCTGTATTTGTTTGTTGCAGTTCAACCTCATTTAAATGATGCAGACGCAGAACACAGACAGCCGAAGAGAGGCCAGCTGGTGGTTTTTGGTATTGGCCGTTTCTCCACTCCATCAGTTTCTTTGCTCATTTCGCCAAAGTTCAGGCAAATATCATGAAAGGTCCAACGAACTGGAGAAGGTTGCTCATGGGGCTGACGGTTTCAAGGAGTCTGGCAATAGACCTGTGCTGGTGGGCAAGCGCTGATGACGGGGGAGACGGGCGTCTGAAGCCCCCACTGTGTGGACAGTGTAATGACACAGGGCCAGCGGGCCTTGCGATTGTGCGTGGGGAGAGTAAACTGTGTCACCAGACATGCAGATGCTCCCCACAAGGGCTGAGTTGTGGCAATGACCATTAAACCGGCTCCACGGAGGGCTCCAGGTGCCTCCGACACGTGCAGTGGTTCCCGGACTGCCGGTCGCAGAGCGAAGATCAAAAGCTCCACTGCTGCATAGTCAATTTTCAAGGTTCACAACGGTCCTAGGAACCAGCTATTATCATTCCGGGTCAGTGAGTCGAGATGCAATACGTTTGCCAACTGCGAATTGTGATGGGCATCAGGAATATGATCAGTCATTCCAAACTAAAAGATGATACAAGCAGATATTTTTGGTCTGCAGATATGATGTTCCATAAGTTAGTTCTTTGTGGTGTCCACAGCAGGTAAGCTTTGGGCTAGACTGCATCAGGATGGGCGGACAGGCCTGAGTCAGTGCTAGGAACAGGTCTGCTGTGAGGCTCGGTCCGTCACTATGGAAACCAAAGGGTGCCCTTTGGAATGATCACAGTTACAACATCTGCATTCATTCATTTTCTATCAAAATAGCAGCCAAAGATTTAGAACACGATTGATGGAGCCTGGGCAAAAATATGACCAATGGCACCCAAGGCAAATACAACTGGTTTTATAAAAAATAATATCAAAGCCTCAATGTTTTAAGGATTTTAATTCCCATTCATATCTTGTTCTTCAGTGTAAAAATCCTCCATGCCACCAAGTTAGGATTTGGGTTATGTAGTGCTATTAGTGAACAGATTCAATATTTTGGCTTTTTGAGATTATATATGCGGGCAAGTACAAATATTTACAAACAATGCTCACCATCTCCAATTTCAGTGGAATAGAAAACGAATGTCGTATTTACAAAAACCCTTAATCTGGTGCAGAGCAATGGCGCTTGATACAGTAACTGCGTGGCAAGCCCAGAGAACCGAGAAAACACCCAAAGTTAACCTCACCGACACTCCTAGGAATGGGACCTTCGAGAACCTTGGGGGTTTGGGAGAATGCTAAAAACTGTGTAAAGGGAGGGGAATTCATCTCAACGAGGCATTTATCTGATTAATGAGATCAGCAGGGAACAATACCCACAGATGTAGTTTTAAGGGTGAATGCATGGTCTTACAGACCTGGTATTTAATTGGGCCTCACCAGCGTATTTGAATGAGCAAAATCCAAAAGATTGCTAGGAAAGAATTTGCAGCAGTTCTGCTGGAAGGGCCGAGAGATTCTTCTCCAGGTTGCAGGGGTAATATTCCGGTGAGAAAAGTGTGGTTATTGAGGCTCTGGTTTATTAGGTTATTGTTTTTCAGATTTCACAAGCATTCATCAGTATTAACGTGACCCCTGGACTCATTTCTGCACACAGCACAATGTGTAGGCGCCCTACAGGCGTATAACGCCGAGATCCATTGAAGTTACAGTACATTAGCTCCTAATCAATATAAATGGGACTCTTCACCACGTACTGCATGGAGGTCTTTTTAGGTAATAAGTTAAAATGAGCCTTTTTTACCCTTGACCAGTGTTTTCCTCCGGACTACTGAGAGACACATTTTATTAACAGATTTTTGTCAAGGACCGAAACATATCCTCTGATAACTTGATTGAAGATTGTCCCAAATTGTCTGTGATCTGTAATGTGTGTAAAATGCAGGAGACTAGCTTTTCTCGCACCCCTTATAGGCAAAGTTATAGTCAGCAAAGTTGTAGATGCGTTTCCTGGGTGCTGGAGGTGTGAGCGGGGGCATGCACACACCAGGAGGGGTGCTGCCCCCCCACCCCCCAGAAAAGGGAAGGGTAAAGAAGTCTCTTAAAGTCTGGCGGCAGAAGTGCCTCGCAAAATGTCATCCGCGCGAGGCGCTACGGGTGATGGCATCTGCTTGGCAGATAAGTGATTGAAGGGAACCTGTCCTGGCCACGGGGGTCGGGCGCCGCCATCTGTTCTAGCGCGGCCTTCTGGGGTGCTCCTCACACGTTCTCCGCAGTGCATAGATTACAGGCCCTGCTGTGCACAAGCACCGTTGATCAGAGAGAGCATTTCACTTCAGAGAGCACCTGCTGTGAGCTCCAGGCTCCTGGCACGTTCAGCCTGTGACAGGGAGACATTTCAATAACCAAACCAGTTTTGTTGTTTGTTTTTTTTTGTTGTAGGACTGCTTGTTACTTTTCACCCTCTGTGTATAGAACGCCAGTCCTGGTGCTGTTTCCCCGCCGATGTGCATTATGGTTATTAATAACACAGTCTGGCAATGTCTAATGATTATGGTTCCACACAAGTCTCTTGTGTAAGGACACTTTAGGGGTCCTCTATATAAGAATATTATTTAAATGATTAGAGAAGTGCAGCATACACACTCACAGTTAGACAGCTCAGCGTGCCCCATGTGTGCAATTGTCTCCTCTGTCTTTCATTCCATGCTCCCAGTAGATTGTCTCTTATTGTGATTTATCCTCAGAAAAGGCTGCTGGAGGTGCACCCAACTTTGAATTCAGGAATTTCTTCAGCTGTTGCCTTCAGATTTACGTTTCCTGATCCACATGTCTCAGATCAAAATACAGTGGCGGCCTTTACCTGGCAGGTTAGCCACTCAACCAGCAACGAAGACATGTTAATGAAGGACATTACTGGGGAAGGTGATCGGTGCCGGTTTTTAAAAAGCACCTTCTGTCAGTGCTGAGAAACAAGGTGCTCCATACACTGGAATGTTTTGTCATCAACATCCACTCATTCGGGAGCAGCACTTGGCTCTTTTATTCCTGTGCAATCTGCAAGAGAAATTTAATCTGGGACCTTTTCTTCTCCAGCTCACCCTCACTCCGAATACCTCTCCTACGGTGAACAGACCTCCCTGCTCCCGTCGGTGAACAGACCTCCCTCCTCCCACCGATACGCAGACCTCCCTCCTCCCACTGATACGCAGACCTCCCTCCTCCCGCTGGTGAACAGACCTCCCTCCTCCCACCGATACGCAAACCTCCCTCCTCCCACCGGTGAACAGACCTCCCTCCTCCCACCGATACGCAAACCTCCCTCCTCCCACCGGTGAACAGACCTCCCTCCTCCCACCGATACGCAAACCTCCCTCCTCCC
>JAOVYW010013346.1:1786-14620 GCA_025775045.1 Hiodon tergisus | reverse complement strand
TCCCCATAAAGTTTGTGTGTGAGATCAAACTGTAACATTATCATAATCAAAACTTGCACACACGCACACACACACACACACACACGTACACGCGAACACACGCACACAAACACACACACAGACATACACACACATCAGCGCGTGTGCACAGGAATATGATTTAAAAGAAAGACAAAAACTGATGTGATGTTTTCCTTGAGTATCAGCTTTGTTGGACATGGCACTAGGAACAGACCACACGGCCCATGCTTCTGACCTGTGGGTGTCATCTGCGCAGTGAGGGGGTAGAGCAAACACACACACTGAAACACAAACCTGGCACACATTTACAGCACAGCATACAATGCATGATTTGTATCCCCTCTCAACAGCAGCTCCAACACAAAGCTACTAAAGTATACTTTTTCTTAAACCTCAGACCAGTAGTCTTGACATTGATATTCTGCCTTTGCTGGAGTATTACTATTTAGTATTGCTGGTATTATATGAAAGGAAGAATAAAAACAGGATAATTTCTACACAAGAACAAAATATTTAAATTATGGCTTGCTCCGGTCTATTATTAAATCATTTTAATGTGACCGGGATTTTCACAGAGCCTTTTCAGATATCAGGAGTGGAAAATCTAATTGAGTGGAATGGCTCTTGCCAAGCTAAAAAGTGTGATTTCCTTCTCCTTTTGTATCTCTTCATATTTGTAATAGACATGCAGTCCTCCTGTGTTATTTGTGTTGTAGATTTACAATTACATTTTATTCACATGGTAGACACCAATATCCGGAGCAGGTGAATACAGGTTGAAACAAGAAGGTGATTGTGATTGTGAATGTTTGAGTACATTGACAAAGCATCCATCCTGCAACTGAGCCTGGTAGTCTACAACCCTGTAATGTTAGGCAAAAGCAGCTGGAAGTTAAAGTGGTAAGGGTTCAGTCATCATATACTAATTTGCTCTCTCCTGACAGGACTGCGATGCCACAGCGCCCATATGTTAGTGCACGTCCCTAAGCAGCCATGCCTTGAAGCTCCTGCGAGAGGTCTTGCCTGGCTGTCCATCTGCTTGTCTGATGCCGGTCTGTTCCTTGTCTGGATGATGGTAGTGGGCATTGCCCCACCCAAATGGATATTGCTGCAAAGTAGAGATAGGTACAAAAGGGAATTTGTAAAAAAGTTGTTTCATAGGTCAAGTGGCTGTTCTGTGCATGCGACAGGTGAATATCTCTGCCCCAACCTTTGGATCACTGTCAAGAAATGCCAGTGGGTCCCAGAATGGCGTTCATCTCCATAGCGTTTATAAGAGAGATTCCTCCCTTTCGTCCCTTTCCCCCCTGGTTGTCTGGAGGCTGTAACCAGGGCAGTGTTATCGGCTGGTGATAAGGGCCCAACGCTCCCCCTCCCTTCCCCTGTGCACGCATGCTGACATTTAGAATGCTGCTGGAAGCCACTAAAATGGGAGAAATCTGTATCTATAGCAACCCGGGGAGTGAGGAAAAAGTGGCGCCTGCAGCAGGTGCATCAGCGAGAAAGTTGACGTTGAGATTTAATTGCCAACCTCTCTGTTTGCCTTAATCTCACTTCAGGCACATTGTCTCAACACACATTTTCCCACATGTGGCTCCTCCACATCAGGAAGCTGGCTACACAGGCGTCAAACCATTCTGTTCACTGGACATGCAGCACAGCGACTCAGGGGGCTGAGAGAGACAGTAAACGCCCCGGCCCAGAGGAGAACCCCTCTTGATAAATGACTCCGCTCGGAAACACAACAGAGTGGAAGGCTACTACTCCCACTTTTCCCCCATCAATCCCAAATTCACTTTGGGGGAAAGGAACATGCAGTGCGCTTAAATGTGCCAACCGGTCCGAACCCACTGGAAAAAAAACCTTCCCCTGGCTTCCTGCTTTCCTCCCATCACCCACAGACATGTCGATGCATGCGCACAGGTAGGCGTAACACAAGCCAGAGACGACATCGATGATTACCCCTCACAATCATTCCGCATCATGTTCCTATCAGTTAAAGGTGTTGTTGTGTGAAATTGTTCATTTATCTTGTAAGCCTGTGTTCCTTGCCTATGAAAGAAACTTAAACTGACTACGCACTGAAGTTGCAGCCATGAGTAACATGAAATTCAGTTGTTGTCCTGCTTAACTCTCTAAAACAGTTTAACACTGGCGCAAAGAGATGGACGGCAAAGCAGATGACTCATGTTCAAGACTGCTTAAATTCCAGAGTAATGTTTTATGAATGTTCTAACCCTAATCTGTACATACTATGAGTTATTTCCTGTTGTCGGTGGAACAGATTTTTACCAATGATCAAATATGCTACTCTCCCTATAATGGAAAACAGTGTAAAAATGATACATTCGTAATCCTTGTCAACGCAGAATTAAAAATGTCATTACGTAGACATTATTTGACAGTACAAGTATATATTTATAGAAAACTTAATCGACTTATTTTCACATTTTAGCCTTTTCGGGAAATAACATAATTTCTCACAGAGACTTAGACCAGAGGCTCTCAAACTGGGGGTCCTCAGAGACTGCCCAGGAGGTCCGCAAACTAAGTACATTTTATACACTTTTGTCAGTCAGTTTCTCAGTAGGGGGTCCGTGATTAATGAAAGGGTCCATTGACAAAATAAGTTTGAGACACCCTGATTTAGACAAGGTGAAAACGCATTCACTTCATCGGGTTCAGGGATATGATCTGTGTTTTACACATGTTACATATTTACAGGATGTTAGATCCTGTTTTTTCCATTTCCATTGGAGCCGCAATGAAGTGACTAAATTAGCTTGTTGCTAATTGGCATTGTGGAATGTGATGTTGATTGAAAAACAGTGTCAGAGGTTAGTTATTTAACCAACAATGAAATCAGTAACACTACTATGGTGTATAGTACAGCATTGCATAGTTGTTTGGTCATTTCGTCTCAGTTCAGTCATTGAAGTTCCTCAGGGCCAAAGTGAACAATCTGAAAGCAGCTTCATGTATTCTGCGTCATAAATTAATTTTTAGTCAAATTGTATTCAGGCCGAGAAATCGAAAATGAAACCGTCCATTGAGTGCCTGTTCTGATCCATACCTAGCTGATATAGGGCAAACCCGTTCCCTCTACAGCACAGCCTTGAGCCCTGCTGGATGCAGTTTCCAAAGGTGGGCGGTGACCAGTTTTCATTTGGCATCTCCAGCAAATGCCTATCCTTTTAAATCTGAATGAGAAGCCTAGCTCAAACTAATTTGTGTGGCTGGGAAAGGGGCCAACGTCGGTTAATTAGAATAACTGCAGACGAGTCCATGAATTAAGATTGATGATGCTGTAACGGTGTACAAAGAGGGGCGGTTGTCAGCAGTTTGGAGAATTTCTTTGGGGTGCTTTGGAGAAGCCAGTGAGATGCGCTTCCCTTCAGGTTCAGAGCAGGCTGAGGGAATAGGAGGGTGCTATGGTTTTGAGAGCTGTGGCTCTAAGGAGGAGGAAAGTCATGCCAGTCCCCTGCTTTCTGGGACATGCCGGTCACAGGCCTTCAGGGACATGCCAGTCTCCGGCCTTAAGGGACAAACCTGTCACCTGCATACAGGGACATGCCAGTCACTGGCCTTAAGGGACATGCCAGTCACCTGCGAACAGGGACATGCCAGTCACAGGCCTTCAGGGACATGCCAGTCACAGGCCTTCAGGGACATGCCAGTCACCTGCGAACAGGGACATGCCAGTCACTGGCCTTAAGGGACATGCCAGTCACCTGCGAACAGGGACATGCCAGTCACTGGCCTTAAGGGACAAACCTGTCACCTGCATACAGGGACATGCCAGTCACATGCCTTTGTGGGCATGTCAGTCATGGACCTTCAGGGACATGCTAGTCACTTGAGTTTGGGGACATGTCAATGAAGTGTATGCAAGGAGAGTTAGTCCATGTAGAAAAAAAAAACTTAATTAACAGTCATTAACATGTAGAGCAAGAAAAAACAACAACAATATTCAGAACAGTTTGGGTTTGCAAGCAGTGGTTCAACAAAAAACAAAAAAAGACCCTGTCCTGATGTGACCGCTCTCTACTCTGTGTCCTACCACAGTCCGCACACATTGCCGAACTTGTGCCCTCCATGTGATGTCCACTAATAACAGACTGGGGGATCCAGTGATATGGGCTAATTCACCACACAAAGCGGTTTGCAGGAGTTAAATGACATGCAAGCTCTTTTCTCTTCAGCCAGCAGGTTAGCTTAGCCTTTAGGTCTGAGTGCCTGGATATGAGAAAATAAAAACTCAACCCGAAGTACCCTTATCCAGCCACCGTTTTGCACGGCCTGACCTCCTGAATAAAGACATCTTTAATGGAACGCTGGACTATTGCTCCCCCTCCGTGTTAATGCCATCGCTATCACTGATTCTACCCGTCGTTTTAGTGGCCCCTGGGACCTTGAATAAGCCGGCCCTCGAGTGTTGACAGCTGGGGGGGGTAGGGGGTTATCTAAGTAAATTAAAAGAAAATCAATACGCAGACAGAAATAACATGCGACCCGTACAGAGGCACCCATGAGCATTGTGCTTAAATCGCAGCTTTGTACCACTATTACATTTGGCAGAGCAGCAGTAAATGCTGATGGCAGCACGGAGCTGTTCTTTCAGCACCAGCAGAAATCAGTATATTGTGTAAAGGAACAGAAAAGACAAACCTTAAAACAGAATATGGGTATTGGGTGAGTATGTTTCATATATACACACAAGGAAATATTCAAAAAGTGAATGTCGTATTCCGCACACAACATGATAAACACCTTTCCTATTTGGAAAAGGACTTCACCTTGGTTCAATCCGTGTATACACACACACACACACACACACACACACACACACACTCATAGATACACACACACACATAGGCACACATAGAAGCACACACACACCCACACACACACACAGCAATGTGAGCTCACTTACCCATTATGAATTTTTTATTAGAGTTTGAACAGTGAGATTGTTTTGGTCGAGGTCCAGGGAAGAAAGCGACAGACACAATCACCTTGATGAATGTTTCCACCATTTCTGGTGCTCAGTGTTTATTGCAAACGTGTTCTTCAGTTGATAATGGGGATAGTGACCCATATTACCCCATGTGGCACACAGACAGACAGTGAGGCAGCTGTATTGTCCCAGTGCTTTCAGTTTCAACTGCTTTTTAAGTAAAGTCTTTTTGTTGGACCACTATGCAAAGAAACAGTTCAGTAAAGTTATTAACTGAAGGTATCAACAGTACTCCTTAACTTAGAAAAAATTGAATTAATTGATTTATAATAACCTCTGCACTGTATTATACCCAAATTCAGTTGTATTATATTCAGGGATTATAGTAGCTATGAGAAAGTAATAATTATGAATCATTTGGTTATAGGCCTCCACTGACATAAAAACTGACTTAAAACTGAACTCTAGTGTCTCTCTCCATCTTTTACTCATAGTGGAGCAGGATGTCAGACAATTTTGCAGCACTCACAGTAATGATGTAATAAACTCTGAGAACATCTGGGAAATAAAATACGATTCAGTGGCTATCAGTGATGTAATAGTTTAATGGTGATCGTTGGGCTTGTAGTCCTCAGAGGGATTGCATATTGTTGCGAGGAGGTCCACCCCCCATCCCCAACTCCTTTTGGACATCAAATCAGAAACACACATTTGAGAGATAGAGAATTGAGGTCAGATTCAATGTGCAGCTAATGGGAAATAGAATGGCATTGTGGGTTATTTATTTATTTAAAAAAAGGTTTGCCCTGGTTAACTCCATGGAGATCATCTGAAGATTTCCCTCCTGAACGGAAATTTGACACATAAATGAAAAAGGCCAAAAGCTACTGAGCCACTGAGTCAACCTTTACAAGACCAAAGTGAACTGCATGGCCTATTTCCTTTACGTTTAACCTCCCTGAATAGCCTTAAACGCGTAATGACAAACCGCATATAGAAACCCTGGCATTTGAATCAAAAATTGCGAATGGCACCTTCTCTATTATTCATTAACCAGAAACCTTGATGGCATTAAGGTCACTACTCTGTTAAGTACGTTATTCCTTATCTTGACTTCCTCTGTCGGATACAGATGGATGCTATGGCACTCCTGCAAGGCCTGCTGGCCTTTGTTCCACCAGAGGACCCGGGGACTTGATTTCACTGATTATTTTCTAATTTCCGCTAAATTTAGCCATTTCTCCCAGTACTGAAGTTATAATCTAGTTAAAGAAAACTGAAAAACCTGCACACACTGCAGCCCTCCTGAACCAGGAGCAAAGAATCCTGGGTCACGGTGTCGCCTCATTGAACCCAAAACAAAAAGAGTTCCATAGATGTAAATGGATGCCAAACAACGTCATTAACGAGAGGTTTTATGAGTGAGAGACAACTTCCTGCTATTTATAACCTTAAATTCAAAGTTGGATCTTCCAGTGAAAGCTGATCAGCCTCGACCACGCCTCACATAAGACAAATCTAGATAATGAGTTCTTTTTGATTGACCTTCAATGTTCAATGTGGTACTAGGAAAATAAACTAGGAGAGCGGTGACAGACAGAAAGTGGAGGTCTCCTTACTTCGGCTTCGAAAAAGAAATTAAAGTGGATTTGGGACCCTCGGAGATCACATTCGTGGAGGGCACTTTGTCTCCACGTCCGTGGCAGGAGTGTGTTCATCAAGAGAGGATTGAGTACATAAATCTGCGAGTGGCTGGTTCGAGAGGACGGTTTAAATCCCCCAGTGAAATTACTGCAGTGATGTCAAATTGTCAGGCTTAAAGTTGTGAACCATTCCCGAGAAAGAATATATCAGCACACGCTCACTGCTTAGTGTCTGTCAAACATCTCTCTTGACCTCACGTCTCTGTGTTGACGTCACCAGCCCGCAGAGCGAGAGACCTGCAGTCCCTCTGATTCGTTTGTGTGTAGATCACTGAAATAATCTGGACTGTTTTTCCAGCTGGGCTCTTTGCTACCTAACATGTTAAAAGCTGACCTGATGTCCTAACTCCTCGAGTGCAATGTAATATGTTTGTTTGTCTGCCTGTCTGTGTGTTTGTGTGTGTGTGTGTGCGTGTGCATGTGTAAGTGCGTATATAAGTGTACGTGCGTATATAAGTGCGTGTGCGTGTGTCCGAGCGTATATAAGAGCGTGTGCGTGTGTCCATGTATGGACATGTGTGTTTGAGTGAGTGTCTGTGATTAATGAGCAGCAAAGAAAATAAGGGCTATCACAAACCTCCTGGGACAGTCTAGTCAATACAAAAACACTGAGCCCCTGCCATGGATTGAGCTGGAACTGTAAGTGTGACTATTCACAATTAATTACATTTGACAGCCCATCTTTTACAGCTGACAGGGAAATCTACAAAGTGTGACTTTTGAATGATCTGCCCAAAAAACTGATGGGTGCTGCTGAAATATCAGTATTGTCATGCTGAAACAGGAAAGAGCCTTCCCCAAACTGTTGCCACAAAGTTCATCTAGAATATAATTAATTATTTATTAATATAATAATGTTTTAGCATTAAGATTTCCCTTCACTTCATCCGCCAAACCCAGATTCTTTGAATCAGTTTAAGAGTCTCCCCAAAGCTCTCTCCTGGTCACTGTGGTAGCCGCTCTATAACGGTTCTAATGGCCTTCAATTCAACGCATACTGTACAGCAACCTTTAAATCATATCTGTCTGATACGAAACAAAAATAAGATAAGAAACCTTTTTCTGCAAGATTTTGCCATATTTATTTCCATTTTATTTAGGATCACTTGGCTGTTAATTCTGCATTTATGGCTGGTTAAGAGATCTGTATTTCAACACGTCCGCTGAATCCTATCTCTCCTCTCCAAAGCTAATTTTTTGCAGATGAAAAACCACCTTTAGCTCCATGTTCTAGACTTCCTACAGGCTTATCTGATATTGGCATTACAGAGTCATTACACTGCAGCTCTAGGGGCACCGCTGCAGAAAACACCGGCCGTCTATTTTTTCCCTTTTAAATCTAAAAACCTGGGTACAGAAATAAAGGGCTCCTTTAAAGCAACCCCCCCCCCCCCATGCAATCTGAAAAAGGATTAACAAAATCAACAAAATGTGATAGCAGGCTCTGAAACCATGTTGGACAACAAACTGAGAGGTAAATTGTTTTGGGAAAAATATGAATGGCATGAATGAACCCAGAGGGCTATTATGCAAAGATGAAGTGGCAAATAAGCCATGTCAGAGCCCACAGCAAAGTGCTCCTGTTCGAGGCTATTGATTGGCTGGAAAATCACTTTCCTTTTAACTGCGCAGGCATTTCAGCACACGGATCATGACCGTCAGACGCTCCATTGGGACCTCCCTTGATTGTATTCATCATGCCTACTGACGGGTATCGGCCAGAGGATTTATTCCTTGGGGGATCTCTTTCCCCAGCTGATCTTACCTTAAAGAAGGCATGTGAATGAGGAGACCTTGGGGGAAACTGAGCAAGGCTCTAGCAGAAGCGTTTTGCTGGGTCCCATCTAAGAAACATCTTTGTACCCATGGTGCTTTTCTTCCCAGACACAAATGCTTTAATGCACCATGATTGGTCTCAGATCTGTTCAGTCAGCATGGAAACTCACCCAGATTGACTGCTATTTAAGATCAACAATCCGCCATTAAACTTTCACTCAGAGCTGAATATCAATGCAGATCTTTCAAATCCCTGTCTCAGAAACCGAGAACTCCCCTTGACTCCGTCAGTCCCGGCAGTCTGGGATTCAGCAAGGCACTTCTCCCTTCTCCCTTTTTTATTCACTTCAGATTTATATTTCCCATCAGCCTCCCCTATCTCCCTCCCGCCCACGTCTGTATCCTCGGTCGTGTCTGAGTAATTATATTTACAGACGGAGAAGCAACTTACGTTTCGCACTCATTTAGTTCCCCTTTTCGCTCTTGTCGAGATTGACATCACCATATAAATAGTAAGAATTTAATGCTCCCATGTGTCTCAGTTTTACTGAATGAGTAAACACTTGTCAGTTAAAACTACGACGTGCCCCCCCTTCCCTCCCCCACCCACTCACTCGTATACAGTGGAATTTATTCTTCAAGTACATCAATATAGTAGGGATTCCCATCTGGGTCACTCTGAGATTGCATTTAATGAATCAAGACGTTTTAATTAATCTGAGCACTTACAGGAAATCCTTTGGTGATCCCAGCAGAGCTGCGCAATAAAGTAGAGAGCTGTAGTGTATTACCCTTTTACACACGCGACCCATAGCACTCTGGGAAGTTTCCGTCACCTTCATGCCTCAACAGTGTTTCGACAAGATCTGAACCTGGCAGCAAAGTAGAACCTTTTTCGGGTCGACCCTGTGTGACAGGACGTGGTAAGGCCTGTCTGAGGTGGACTAAATTCAAATTTCTGGCTAGAGCGCTGTGGGAGACACTGAGTGGTTCTCACTCACTGGCCCCACTCTATTATTTATAGTGAATCAGGGATGGCATGAAGTGAATGGATGGAATGCAACTGGATATCAGAATGCAGGGTGTGTCAAGGGTATTCTGGATGTCCTCTGTCCTCTGAAGTATTGCTGTCTGCTTAGTCATAGCTCAAACATGTTCCTACTTTCGAGAGGTTGTCTGAGGTGCCAAATGTTCAGTATTTTTTGGCATTACTCTACTGCTTTTTATGTCTTTATCACTTTTTTTAAAAAGTGGAATTTTTGGAATCTTTCCAGTTGTGCTTCCGTGGTTCAGCTTGTTGCTACAAACCACTCCACACACAGTGAAGGTGAAGAAGTGTGATTGGTCACTGCTGATCCAACTGCCTTGGAGTCACACGACATATTTACACATTACAGGCCCCGCAAATTAGCTAATCAGTAGCAGCTGGATAAAAGGCACGTTCTTCCCTTAAAGTCCACAGGAGACACTGGTTAGCAACAGACTGACACCCCCCCCCCCCCAGTTGTTGTGCTGTCCTGGTCACAATCAGTAAATTACATTATCTGGATTTTAACCTGCAAAGATCCAGATCATAATTCTCAGAATGAGCGCATTGGTCATGCGCCACTAAGGACACTGTAGTCACATTGCATTTGACTTTGTTTTAGTGAAGTTTACTGCTCTCTCGCACTCAAGTTGTGCTTTTCCTGGCACTTCATACGGTCTCAGTTTTCTCTTGTTTACAATAACAGCAAATTAAGAGGTCTTGTGAGTAACACAGATTTTTGGAACCACAGCGCAGGCTGCTTGCCTTTGCCAGGCACTATATCATTTTCAAAACTCCTCTCACCTCTCAGCTGGCAGTGGATGCTGCGGAGACACTCAGTCCTGCAGCCAACTGATCAAACACAGGAGAGTGTGCACAGATTCTCCAATTCCCCTTGCAGGAGAACCTCAATCAGAGAGGGTTAACTATCCATGATTCCTGGATTCCCTCAGCTCTGCCAAACACTCCCAGGACATCCCGGGCTCTCTCCCATCCAAAACAAAACAACTCCTATTCAAAACCAAGAAGCTTAGTAGGAAATTGCCAGGTTACAGATTGAACGCTAAGACGCTATCAAACTGAAGGTCTGCTGGGGGAGGTGGGGGAGGGGCCGCTAGCGTTAATGGCTCATAACTCTACAACTACACCTGATGGATTGGAAGGCGAATCATCAGTGTCACATTTAATATCAGAGAAAAATCTGGGACATGCTTGGAAACCTGACCCTTCTTCCAACACTGTCATGAGAAACCTGAGAAACCAGGTGGCTGGCATCCCTGGCGGAAACCTGGGATTGTGCCACACCATGGCAATGACTTCCATGCTGAATAATTAAAAACTCTCAACCAGGCAAATAAATAATACCTCTAATGATTACAGAACCGTTATGGCTGAGACTGATTATTCCAGTTTTAATAGAGACTAATACACATTTAGTTAATCAGAAAACTTACCAACAAACATTATTACTACCTTATAGCAATCCTACAAGGAGGGGGATCCTGTCAGTATTGTGTGTATTGTGAGTGAATCATGCCAGTTATTCAGCCACTTATCGGATGCTCTTACCTGTGTGGCACGGAATTGAACCCTCTATGCATTTATGCCACTGGAAACTTACTGAATCAGTTCAGGTTACACAATGTTGAATAACTTAGTGGAGGGTACAGCCGCAGTCTCTTCGTATCAGAGCCTCAGATTGGTAGACTTCTACAGAAACTAATGTCTGTCGAGGAACATCTTAGCTGATTTAATATTTTGTTTTCAATACCCATGAAAGATGCGCACACAATATTCCTTAATAAACACTGAGTGCTGTCGTTTACAGCTAATTTTAAATGCATTTAGATATAATTAGACATGCAAGTCTACATGTTATGCAAAAATTCAAACCTGCACGCCAAGCATCTTTATTAGCTGAGCCGTTCAGAAGGCTTGCAGTTTACAAGGCAGTTTGTTAGGTTCGTGGTTAGCCAGGTTTTTTCAACGTCGACATTTTAATCAGAGTAAGATCTTCTTAATTTGCTGGGAAACTGTTTAAGCGTTGGTGACTGGCCCAACTCTTCGACCAAATTATCGTGGTAAGAGACAGTGCAGAAAGGCATAGGACCCCCATCATCTATTCCCACATTAAAACACAAGCACGCCCACGTTGAGTGCCTGGTACTTCCGCTACAGCACTTTGGGATTCCTATTCTCCATAGCAAAGAGTTTATTCCACGCCATTGCAGCAGTCAGGCTCAGGCAGAGTCAGCAGCTGCAGGGTCACAGGTTAAACACTCCCATGACGTCTTTCTGTTTCACCTGTTCCTGCTGACGGTACCACAGTTTGAGCCCTCAGTAAAGGCCTTCGCATAACCAGAGCGCTTGGTTTATTAATTCCCCCCATGACAAATACACAGTGATGAAATGCCACCGGCGTGAAAATTTAATTGCATTCAATAAATATATATTTTTAATTTGAAGAGTTGGAGCTCCAGGTAGCGAATTCATGTTTGGACAGATTGTTCGGCTAGGATACAGACAGTCTGATATTCACTCATAATGGGAGGGTTTATCATTCATCTGTAATCTTGATTGAGTTCATTTGAGTGTGAAAAACGTTTGTTCATTCCCGCAGGAATTTAAGATTGTTTTAATAAGAATATTTTTATTGATGAATTTTCTCACTGGTTTGATTCTGTAATGTAATTAACATACATGAGTGGTCTTCTTCAGTAGCCTGCCATTTATCAGTGAAATACCATATTGAACGCCTGAAAAAAGGAAGCGCAGGTACCATGGTTGCCTGGGAGGATATTTGAACGCATGTTGGCAACGGTATCAATGCGCATTCAGTTATTATTATTATTTTCACTCCTCAGTGTGTTTTTACATGCAAGTATCAAAGCTTGTAGGAGCCTGTGCCTTGCTGACGTGCACACTGAATCAGCATGTATTGTCCATTGTTTCCAGTGCTGCCGCTATGCGTGGCGACGATTTAACCAAAATAGAACAGAAACTCAAGGGGGACGCGAGGAGGTCGAGGGGGTTGGGCGGTCGAAGCTGCAGGTTGAACCACTCAGAAGTCAATCCTGATCTGATCGCTTACAAGTTCCTATAAATGTGACAGTCTGTCTGTGCTTTCCTCTGAGATTTCCCCCCACAGTACAGACCTCTGTCTGTCTCTGTGCTTCCCTGTGAGACACCCACACACACACACAAACACACACCCACACTACAGACCTCTGTCTGTCTCTGTGCTTCCCTGTAAGACCCCCACACACACACACACCCACACACCCACACTACAGACCTCTGTCTGTCTCTGTGCTTCCCTGTAAGACCCCCACACACCCACACTACAGACC
>JAOVYW010013303.1:22399-37536 GCA_025775045.1 Hiodon tergisus | reverse complement strand
ATGTTTTGTTCCCCCCCCCCCCCCCCCCCCCAAACGCATTGGGCATTGTATTGACCAGCTTTTATTAAGGAGTTATTATATAATAAATAACAATAAAAGCATTTGTTTAGTGCTTTTTACAAAAAATAGAAATAAATCTGCTTCACATAGGATATAGCAATATAGAAATAAATGGCATGTGCCATTTGGATGGGACTGCAGCCACTAAAACCCCCTGGAAAGTCCACGGGTGACCGCGAAAGTCCAATCCCCCTAGGGCGAGAAGTAGGAAGACACCTTGAGGGAAACTATAACCAGATTGTAAAACAGGACGGCTAGCGGTGCGAGGTTGGTTCTTTTCTGTGTGTTCCCAGACGCTGTCCCGGACGAGATACAGCGGGCCTAAAGTGGAGGAGTGTTACTGCTGGCCGGCGGTGGCGCGGGGCTGTGACACTGTGCTCATCACCCACAGTGGAGAAGATCCCCTGACCTACCTGCCTCCTTTCCTGTCTCAACTACAGCTCTCCTCTGTCTTTAACATCCTCACCTGCCGCTACGGGGTGAGACTTGCCAAAAAAAAAAAATAGGCCTCATATCTGGGCCATGGACTGGGCTGTTAAAACAACTCAACATTGCTCTTTCCCTCTGTGCGTTGATTTTGCTGTTCTGATACTCTGTATTTTAATGGTTTTCTCAGAGCTGTTAACGGAAAATATTTGTTCAGAATATTTTTATTCTTTTGATGCGTCTCAACCAAATTGCTTGTCTTGATTAAAAACGTATTATTTGATTATTGGTTAGAGCTTAAATGGAGACGAGACCAAAGCCAGACAACTGTAGATGTATCTTTGGCTGACGCTTTTCTCCTGGGTGACTCACCAAGCCAACATGGTGTAATGTAATTAGTTGCTACGCCAAGATTATTTTGAAAATTTCGAAAGCCTGCATACGTTTCCCCATCTCAAAAGAACCGCTGGCATTTGTCTTCTATGCAGCCAGTAGCAGTGATCCTGTGCCCAGGGTGGGAGAAAGCGCAGCAGGTCTTCAGCCATCTCGAGGTTACGCCTTCCCTCCAGCCCATGATTGTTCTGGTAGGACTTGGGAAGGACGAGGCAAAATTCACCAAGATACAGAGAAACTGTAAGTCGTTTATTTTGTTATTCTATTTTGTCTTTTGATGAGAACACAATTCAAAAATGTTTATCGGGTCGTTGATTAGTGATCACAAAAAGGTTGACATTACAGTATTTCACTGGCACTTGCTGACTCCACACAATATGGAAATACTTTCATGATGTCTCGCAATAGGATTCTTCTATAAATGTGCTTGACTACACAAGCATGTCAGAAAGATTGTACTTGGCTACACAAAGGGTAGCGATAATTTGACGGGTGAAAACAAGCAGGCTACGTCCACTTTGTAGCTTAACACCGTATCAGTTGTGCCCCACAGCCAAACAGTGATGTATTACAAATGGCTTGAGAGAGCCTGAGCAGAGCTTAAGCTTTTCGAAGGAGTTGGCTTCTTCCTCACCCATCCAAATCTGATGCGACAGGTCAGGTGCTGGTGACCACGCCCTTCAGCTTGGTGCGACTGCTGAGTTTCCAGTGTTTTCTGTTCCTGAGACTGTGCCACTTGGTGCTGGACGAGGTGGACCAGCTGTGTTCCCGTGCCCCCGTGGAGGTTGGTTCTGTCAAGTTAGGGGCCCCTGTTGGAAGACGTGCCCTTGGGTGGCGGCAGCGGCGGTTGTTGTTGTCCTCGTTTCCCATAGGGAAAACTAATCCTTCCACCAAAGGAGCAACACGCAGGCAGACGTGTTTTATTTAGATTTATTTTTTAGATGTCCACCATCCTGCGGCACTTCCAGAAGGTAACGGCCAGCAAAGAGCGGGCCTCTTCCCCCCGGCAGATTGTCGCGGTGGGCAAGCGCTGGAGCCGGCAGGTGGAGGACCTGGTGAGGGACCACATGAGCGACCCCTGCATCATCATCACGGCTATGGAGGAGGCCGCCCTCTATGGAGGCGTACACCAGGTCGGTGACCTCACCGGTGGGGGTTGGTGGGTGTCGCCGCAGAAACGTGGACCGATGCTTCCTTAGAGTCCTGTTAAATGCCCAGGTTCTTACAGTGCTGGTTGAGTTTGGTGTGTGTGTGTCTGCCAGTACCTAAAATATGAATGGTCTTTGGAATGATGACCTGAGGTGTAATGGTGATGAATGGAATTGAGCTGCAGATCTCTACTCCCAGAACACAAATGCCCTGTCGCTACAAAGTACTTTCCTTCCCAGATGGTCCTCCTGTGCCTGGATTGCACAAAGATGTCTGTGTTGCTCAGTGCCCTGGACTTCATTCCTGATGTGCCCCAGAAGACTCTCATTATTACCAACTCAGTGGAGGAGGCTGAGGGTGTGTTTAAGGTAGTAACTGGCACATGATCAGACATGAGGATCTTTTTTTTGCATCCTTAGTTTGAGCTACAAATGGAACGTGGATAAGAATGTATTTGTTGCCAGTTAATTCGTCGCAGGATAGTTGGTTAAGATCTAAATACATACCAAGCAGTGTTGGTTAATATTCTGTAGAGCTCAGTGATGAAAGTTTGGTCCCCTTAATTCTGTCATCCACAGGCAGTGAGCTACACATCTGCGTTCTGCCTAAAAGCTCATGAGAGGCTGACCTACCAGTTTGACTTTGTCATAGAGCAGTGGAGGGCCGACATTGGACATGGCACTCATGTCATTCTGGGTAAATAGCCATAGATCCATTTATGTTAAGTTAGATTGTAATATTACGTAATACGTTCCATTGTTTCAAGTAGGGCTGCTGCAATAATTCAAACTGTTAGATTGCTTAAATTTTCCCAGCTTTGTTAAGATGCCTGCTTAATTGACACTGGGGACACTTCTACAATAACGTACGGACGTATTTATCCTTCTAAATGCGAGGTGCAGCTTTATTATTTTTGTATCTTTGAGCTTTGGGTAGAAGAAATTAGTTTCCCGTTGACCAAAGAATGTGAATAATTTCAGGGCTAGGGAAATAATTTTAACTTTTGTTAATTTGAATAGTTGATTAAAAAATATATATTTAGCTTTCAATAAAATGTTGGAGGGCCTAAATAACCGACAATTGCAGCCCTAGTTTGAGTGTGCTATAGCTACTTAGTTTTACATAAATAGTTGGCTTGTATTTGATTGCAATCTGTGTACTAACGTTTGTCCCCTGACCTGCACAGTTGTTACCAACGAGTGCCTGAAAGCACTTGCGATCCAGGACGCCACTTGTGTGGTACACTACGGTTTCCCCGACTCACCCAAACAGTTTGGAAGCCGTCTGTACTGCATGTTGGCGAACTTCCAGAACCTCTCTGACAAGGTAGCTGGACGTCTCGGTCATCACATGACGTAACTATTAAAAATAAACCAAATCGCGTGTAGGTTATTTATCCATCCCCAGGGAGGATCTCCCTGAGCTGTAGCGCTGATACCGTTCTCCATGCCCCCGTCGGGAGGTAAACGCTGTTCGGGACTACCGAGCCGTTGTTGCACGTGTCCGTTTCTTACTGGTAGGATTCTGCCCTGACAGGACTGTGCCAGCAAGCCGTCGCACACGCCCAAGTCCGTCCTGTTGCTGACGGAGAGGAACGTGAGGCACGTGGTCGGGGTGCTGCGTTACCTGGAGCGCACGGACGCCGTCCTGCCCCCAGAGCTCCTGCTTTTTGCCCAGGGCGTGATGCAGGCCAAGGAGGAGCAGAAGGCCAAAAGACCCCTCTGCGGCTACCTCAAGAGCTTGGGCTTCTGCAGGTAGGCCTCATGGCGTTGGGCTGGTTGGCGGGACTGTCAGCACGATGGGGGAGAGCGCTGTGTGCTTGGGGGGTTTGAATAATATAGCGCCGTTATCCCTCCGGCCGTTTCCGCAATAAGCGTGTGTGCACCGACATCCAGCTGTTGTCTCGTCTTTCTATAGATTCTCAATAGGTTTGATGGTGTTGGCTGGAAGATTTGCTGCGTTGGGTTTACGGTAAACGTTACGATCTAGGCCAAAACCTTTTGCCGCATTTGATTTTAATCTTTATTGGCAAATACTCAAGGTCAATGGAGTTTTGCAAAAATAAATAAGTGTAATGTGTCATAACCTTTCATGCTAAATGTGGATGTCGCTGTGTAAATTCTTCATGGAAACCTCATTGTGCTCTGCTTCATTGCAGAGACAGCAGAGTATGTGCTGACCGCCACTGCGTCATCCGCACAAAAGACTCCCCACGGCACTCTGGTTGGGGAACCCTACTGGTGAGCCCTCTTCGATTAGGGACATTTTTTCAAATTTCCCCCTTTGACGCGAGAGAATATTTGGGATCAGCTCATGAGGGTCTACCTTGTCAAAAACGGAGGAATACGGGCCATGCTCGCTGCCAAAGTACCTGGAATTCGTGGTTGTCCTGGCTCCAGTTCTGAATGAAGTGCGACCGGGTTTATAACCTTCACAGGTTCTACCCTTGTACATCAAGAATGCGTCCTGTTATTATGGACGCATAATTGGTGGAAAAGAAGATTGCTATGAAAGTCTTGCAAAACAGATGGCTGAGTACTACAGCAGTGAGAAGTTCAACCCCAAAGAGGTGCTAGAAGGCGGACTCTATGCAATACAGGAGGAGGGTGTCTATCACAGGTAAGTCACTTACACCCAACGCAATGGAGGCAGGTCTTTAATTAACTGGAATTATTAGTGACAATCGCTTAAATTATTCATTAAAATTTTTTTTTTTAAGTACCTTAATCAATAGGTAGTTCTAATCGGCTCTCTCTGAAGTATCGCCTAGAGCAGGTGTTGGCAACCCTGTTCCTGAAGAGCCAGAGATGTTCCACTCAAAACCTTTACTCGTTAGGTCAACACGGATGACCACGTGCTCTGGGGACTTGGCGTTTCACCATTTAGGGAGGCCTTGGAAATTCGTATGGGCGTGAAACTTCAGGAACAGGGTTGCCCACTTTTATATTTAGTGCGGAATACAACAGCAATTCTCTGTGCTGCTGTGTCCTGACAGGGTCCAGGTGCTGGCTGTGCCTGAGAACGGGGGACGTCTGTTCCGCAGCGTGACCGCGCACTTCCTGGACGAGGGCCGTGAGCAGGAGGTAAAGGCCCATCAACTGCTGATGCTGCCCAGCCAGTTCCAAAGCTTGCCGGCCCAGGCGGTTGAGATCATCGTGTGCCGAGTCCAGCCCATCGACGGGGAGATGGACTGGAACCTAAAGGTCTTTTTCTCCTTTATCGATGGTGCTGCATTGAATGAATCCCAGCCATGTATTTTAAATGCTGATCTAAATGACTTTCAACTGTTTGGGGGAGGAGTCACTGATCAGGCAGTGATAATGCTGAACAAAAGACTAACGCAGTTTTCTGCCCTGATCAGGTCAGCAGGCACATCGGTCAGAAGATTAAAGGTCTTCAGCATCAAGCAAAGGTTGTCCTGTGCTTGGGAAACACAGTGTGGGTTGATCCTATGGTAAGCTTGAATTACAGTTGACCCCGAACAGTATGTATACTGTGCCTTGCAAACATTAATTTTAATACTAAGGCTTCTGCTATAAAAGACATCTTATATTCAGCACAGTCATTTGCAAGATTCTATAGCAACATCTAAAAGGGGTTCAAAATTATTGAACGTCAAGGGGAACGGTGTCAAAAATCATCCTGGCATGCACAAAGAGTGAACTACATCAGGAAAGAGAAACGTTGGTTGCAAGTCAAAGCTCACTGACAGGTACTGTTATGTGATGGTGTTTTCATAACCAACTAAATTTAAATGGTCCAATATTCCGGCACTGCAACCTGCAGGTGCCCAAGAAGCAAATGGGAGATGCTCGTTAGCGGCTAGCCCAGAGAAACCCTATCGATTTACTACCCCAGCCTTTTTCTGTGCTGATTGTGCTCAATCTGTGCTCTGCAAGCTCTTTTACCGACGGCCACTCGGGAGGCAAACACATAATTATATTTTCATAGCAAGTAAATAATTAATTATAGAGACATGTCAAATACATAACTATTCATGGCCCTTTGCTAAGCTAAATTATTCAGAAAAAAATTACGCAGTTGACTGGCCTGTCTGTATGCACTAATTGAGTTGAGTTGGGCTTCCACACAACAGTGGTGAATCAACTTTTTTTTTTTTTTTTTTTTTTTTACTGTTTATTTTGAGACTTGGAGTTCTGAATAAAAATACTCGCTTGTAAAGTAATTTACGTTTACGTCATTTGAAATGCTTTTGCAGGGTCACCGTGTATTTGTAATTTGTAATATTTCTTTAAAAATTGCATTTCCTTCACTTCGGAATGTACAAAACGTGCGTGCTAGGTGTAGCAGTATTGGTGTACTAAGGTTCCTAGTTATTAATGAATAAATATATTTTGTGTAGATGTCTAATGCTTCCCTGAACGTGTGTATGCGTGTATTATGTTTTGCCTTTTACCGAAAGGTGCGGATGACACGCCTGCCGGGGCTTAAGGCCTCCTTAAACGAATACAGCGTGCGCTCTGAGATTCTGTCCACGGGAATGGCCGCTGACAACCCCCAGCATGTGGAGCGACTGAGAGAGCTCGGTCGGAGGGGCGGGGTTACAGGTGGTGCCACGGAACGAGCGCCGCCCATGACGTGAGGCCCCCCCTCAGCACACGCTGTCCGCCTCTGTTGCAGCACACATGCGTGTCGATGCACGGGCTTTTAACCTGCTTTGCATTTTCCTGTAATAATAGGGCAGTTGTTCGCGTAGTGGTTGAACTGGACTGTAACCGAAAGTCCCCTCTAGCCTAAAGAAGGAAAATCTCATCGATTCATTATACGTTTACTTGTTTTAATATCCAGAATCAAAAGTAAGTTTAGGTTTGCTGTAACCTGTCCAACTGCCAGGCAAAAGGCCCTCGAGGAGACCCTGGAGAACAGGCTTAAGGGTGCTGAGGAAGCCCTAGCCGGAGCCTTTAAAGAAGCTTCAGAGGCTCTGCGATTCAGACGGGAGGTTTCCACTGACTGTCCGGGGGAAGAGACCGTGGCAGCATGTGCAACGGCGTTAGAAGATGAGCGCCCTGCCCTCTCAGGCAGCCTAGCAAACGGGCTAGATGTTGATGACCAGAACCATGTGCCCTTTCCAAGCCTGCAACCCTTTGTAGGTGCCCTGAAGAAGTGGCCTGATGCTGCAACCCCAGCCCTCGATAATGGGTCTGTTCCTACAGTGAGCCGGGAGAATGGGTGTCAAGATTCGAATGCTTCCTTGGAGAACAAACTTGATGTTGGGTCATGCAAGGACCGCCAGACTGTCACAGGGAAGGAGAAATTGACACCTGCTGCAGGGTACGCACCTCGTGTGTCCACTCCAGGCTTAGCATCTCAATACAGCGCTTTGAGACAAAAGGGAATTTGACACTCTTTTCTGAGTTGAGCACATGTCCTACCTTCTGCAGGTCACGCGTGAATGGCTGCTGGCTGCATGCGTGCTGTGTTTTTAGAATGTGGCATCAACAGCAATGGTAAAGGTTTAACTCAGATTTCTTTCCTTCCCCAGGGTTGATCAGCTGAAGACATTCTTGCCCAAAAACCCTCTTGAAAACGGTATGGCATTAATCAAAGGTCAATCCTTAAAATTAACAAATACATTTTTATTATTTTTACTAAAATATGTGGCTTCCTGTTACAGAAAAGAATGCCTTTGTTGAAGTTGGTTTTAGTACTGATTTTAGTGGCTTTTATCGTTAGTAGTTCCTCCAGTAATAATTGGTAGTATTGGTCAATACCAGTACTAAACATTTGTATTTTTACAAATACAAAAAGTATTTTTTTATCCCAAGTCTTAAGTTCAATCAGTCTACATCTGATTTAAGTCTCTTTGAACCCTGATCTATTCTAGTCTACCTTTTAATACAGGTGTAAAGCAAACAGAAGTCATCAGTGTCGTCAACACTAAACGGTTTGTCAGCTTTTGATTGTATGCCTCATGTTATATTAAAACTTAGTTCTTGGTGTGAATCGCGTCTCTTCTGTAAAGGCTTTTTAAATAACGGGTTAACAGTGTATAGTTTTTGTACACTTTCTCAAATCCACAGTACCTTCGTTATAAAATGTATTGCACTCATCTTGTTTACAGGTTTCATCCACAAATCAAGTGGTTTCAGCAAAAAGACTCCATCATATTAAACATTAAACTCCTGAATCCAGTTGGCCAGAAGTGTGAATTTTTCCTTGACAGAGTGGTGTACAGGTGAGTACTGCTGCTTGCTGCTCCACTGGTATGACAGCAGGCGCCTGAGAAATTAGGTTTGAGCCCTAAAATATTTGAAGAGGATATGTTATGCAGGTCTTTGGTGTTTTCTCTTTAACATGTTTTTACCACTTTGTGGATTGAGGTCTAGTTTTTTAGTTGGTTCATTTGGCTTTGATAAAGTATTGCCCTAATCTCATCTGAAAAATTAGCAGGGTTTGAGCCAGCCATTTCTTTCAGTGATACGTTATTATTATTAATCATAATAATAACCATTACATTTAATAAACGGTTGCCGCTCTGGTTATTAGCTATGTGTCTGTCTACTGAAAGACTGTGAACGACAGACTTTACTTTACTGTGAACGCAGTGCCTCGGTCAACGACAGACTTTACCATGCGGACCTGTGGCTGCGTGGCAACATCCAGCCAGACAAGTGTGCTTGGGATTTGAAGTTCAACGAACCGGTGTTGAGACTGATGAAAGCAGACGGGGGGCTTTGGGATACGCTGCTCAAACAAAAGGTTGGGCCTCCTTTCTCCCTGCACACACCTCAACACCATTTGCATTTGCAGTCTTCTGCTCGTCGCAGAACAGAGAAATAAACATTTGTGATGAATGTGAATTTCTTTTCTTCTTCCAAATAGAACGCTTTTGTAACTTTTGATTTTGACCACTTCGAAGACGAAGATGAAGAGACGGTCACTGGTAAGATTCGTGGGGTGAAAGCATTCCTCAGACTTCTGAAGTGATAATGCCCGCTGAATGCTTGAATCTGCCATTGTCTTAGGGCCTACACTTCTGATTTCCACAGTTACAACACCCATTTAATGACACATTTAATTTAATGGTTTGTGTTTGAAGAGACCGTGCTAATTCGTTGCTCTTCGGTCGCATTAATTGGTATCTTCTGCCGTTTTGTGATGACAACATGCCAAAGTAAACTTTAAATACAGCCCTTTCTGAGATAAAATCTCTCAAGTTAAAAATCACACTTTTTTAATGCTGGAGATTATACTTAGAAGAGTTGCGCAAAATGTGAACAATGTCTAGAAAATTTCTATAGCACTGTTTAACTGCGTTAAGAATTGGATCTTGCTTTCATATAAGGGACTGAGTGTGCAGGTTTTGGCTTTTTAAATTTGTGTTGATTGAGAATTAAAGGTTGTGTTGAATGATGCTTGCTTGGAAACGTCAGATGACTGTTTTGTGCCCAGGTTGCCGCTTCACGGAGCAAACCGGGGAAGAGTGGTGCTACGTGGGCTTGGAGGGTGACGGTGACAGTGACAGTGAATAAACGCGTGGCAGAACGTAGACATTGGTTACTGTATTTTTCTTACTGTACCTGAATTGGATAAGGTGTTAAATTGTGAGCTGTGTAAGTCGCTCTGGGTAAAATAAAAAATAATAATTTTTGTTTATGATTAACGTCTCTGGCTTTTCTAGAGTTTCTGGGCATGTAGCAAACTTCAATTTAAAGATGCATAAATCTTAAGGATTTGCTTTTATTTTTGCATTTGATCTAAAAGCTTGTATTGATTGTCCCAGTCCTTATTTTCAGCAGCTGTTACTAGGTGCTAGTTTCTTTGTTTCTTTGTTTCCTGACTTATTTTGAACATTTTTTGAAGTATTTTTGAAGTTCAGAGAATCAACGCAATGGGAGGATGTATTTATTTTTTGTTTTAAAAACCTGGGCATCTTAATATAACTTTGTTGATTTGCTCCTCATTTCTGTTGGGACATTAAAATCAAGTTATGCTGATCATTTGTATTCCCTTTTTATAAAACATTTTCAATACAGGGATAATTTAAGACCTTACAAAGTTCATTCAGTCATATCGTTAGATAAAGTTGAGGAGGCTTTGGCACGCAAAAAAAAATACGTTTTAGTAACTAACTGCCATCTATTAGTTTTTGTGAATGAATTGCATGAAAAGCTTATAATTACAGGGAAAATGTATTTTATTAAACCCAGTTGTAATTGATAAGAGATTGCTCCGTATCACTAGTTCAGCTAAAACTGGGGATTACTATGGCAACGGTGCTGAAAACCTGCTCGGCCCACTCCAAGATCTTTTTCTTAAGATGACTAATAATTGTGTATTCACTGCATAAACATTTAAGTGTTCGTATGTGTTTCTTAATGAAGCTCTGTATGCAGTGACATGGGGATCGCACTTGATCACACCCAAGCACTTGCTAGCTTTAATCTCATCAAACCTTACCTAATCCAATTAGTTTTACCCCTGGGATTCCCATATTGTTCTGTGTCCACTACGCACCCAAAATATATTCAGTTTTACACTTTAACTCCAAAAAGAGAAAAAAAGAATGCTGTTCCCCGTAGACTAATAACAGGGCTGGACATTTTCAATTTTGGTCTGGCCAAGTTCCTTCCTGGAAAGTGTCTGGGTGGAATACGGGCCGGATATGAGTGTTTGATAAGCTGCATCAGCTGGTCACGGCGGAATGGCCAGTTCTGAGCTTACTCGGCAGTATTGGAGTAATCATCTTTATCGCGTTTCTTTTGAATAATTTATCTGTGTAGATATGTTTAATCTACTTAGAGGAACTCCTGAACGTTGATGAAAGGCATTTAATTAGGTCCCTCATAGACTCAGATTTCGATTTAAGTCATTTCGCAGACGCTCTTACCCAAAGCGACAAACATAAGTGCTGTAATTTAGGGTTTAAGTGCAATAAGAAACTGCTACCTTGCCCTAATGACAACTACTGTGAGAAGGTATAAAGATTAAATCCTGCAGAGGAGATAACATGATATCAATAAACATGCATAGCTTTTTTTTAAAAAGTGTTAAAAGCTAAGCATAAACCTAATCTTAGCGTCAAATTATCACAACATGAGCATCCATACGGAAAAGAGTTCATGGGGGGAAGGGGTGGAAGGGTTTCAAGACTGCAGCGTGAGGTATTGAGATACGGAAGAGATACGTCTTCAGTTTCGTCTTGAAGAAAGTGTAGACCCCCGATCGTCTGACGTTCGAAGAAAGGGTCGTTCCAGCATTACGCTGCAAGCGATGAGAAGTTGACTGGACGATGTTTGAATCCATAAGGGGGGACAAATCATATATATATAAATAATATGCACCAATGATTTTCATTGTCATTAAACTCAGTGTATCTGCATAATGATGCATTCAAAACCAACAAAGGCCAGCTCTTAGGTATCAGTCTGCGAATGGGCATTGACGCAACCTGAATTCAGGGCATTCAATTTGCCGATAGTGGGGGGAGCGTCACGTAGGCTGAGACGTGTGGAAATTAGCAATTAGATAGATCTGAGGTCTACACCATCTTCAAGAGGAAACTGAAAACATACCTCTTCCACCAATACCCCACGCCTCAGTCCTGAAACCTCCCCCTAGGAACTGTTTTCTGTGGATGCTCATGTTGTATTGTTGATGCTTAGATCAGGTTACTTTTTGTTGTTTACTTATGTTGATGTTTATGCATAGATTATGATGGGTAGATAGTGTAAATTAAGTATGCTTATTGATGTTATCTCTTTGCAGCATTAGTCTTTATACCTGCTCTCAGCAATTGTCATTAGGGCAAGATAGCTCAGCTTTGTATTGCTGTTGTACGTCGCTCTGGGTAAGAGTGTCAGCTAAATGTCATAAATGTAGATGTAAAAACTAGCAGGGGCAACTCACAGCTTGCCCCTAACCCGTCCCCAACAGGCTGGACTTGCCTGTCTTGCAATATCACTCGCCTGCGCTGTGCAAAGAGACGGGTGGCTCGAAGTCAGCTAGTCACCCTTCTCCCTCGCCTTCCCCACGTGTGGCAAGCTGAGGTCCTGGAACTTGTAAACAATACGATTATATTCCACTAACCTTTGTATGGGAAGAAAGACTAATATTATATTGAACACCCCTAATGGATTCCATTTGGGTGGTAGTGTGAAAGTGGCCAGTAAAATTATATAACATTAATGCGGTGACTTTAGCAAGGCAAAAGCAATCTCGCTCAATGTCGCTCATGTTACTCAATCTGGGCATTTTCCCACTTAGGCATAATTGTCTGAGAGCCTCCACACGGAATGCCCAGAGACTACCGCCAAATTGACCCGCTTTAAAATCAGCCGTGAAGCGAGAACACAATCTACTTGTGATGAGCAGAAACTGACCGATTGAAGACGGACCACTATTGCATGTGCATATTCAGCACCGCTGCTTGGGTTTCTTACAGTGCCTGATGCTGGTTGTTTGATCATCTTGACCCTTTAACCCTGCCCTCTAAAATACCCTGTCGCGTTTAATTGTGTAATCCTATAATCTGATTTTCGGATGTCTGACTCTTGCTGGTGAGGTTCAAAACATTAAATCTTGGAATTTTATTGCTGGTTGGTAACCTACGTGAGGTAAATTTAAGGTATTTTATGTTAAACTTACAGATCTGGGACCAAATCAAAGCTTTGACAACTCGCTAATCACATAAAATTGTGTTTAATAGCGTCGTCTGTCCTTTAAGTATCTCATGTCTTTACATAAAAATGGAAAAGTCAAATGGGCTGTTTGCTAAAAAAAAAGATATTCATCTTTTAAAAAATAAGACTAAATCAAGTCAATATAGAATTGAGAAATTAAACGCCAATCAGTTAGCCAGTTAACATTCTTTATTATGATACATATACTACACGATATTTACAATATTTCGAGCATATTTTGTAACAATTCTCTATGCATCTTGTACTATTTATGAGCAGACGCTCTACATAACTTGCATATCAACAAACGCGCCCTAAACCGATTTCTTGCCACACACCTGTTTACGGTTTCAGGAATTCTTGAGTTCCGTTCATTACGATGAATGACAGACACAGAACACATGGACAGCAAATGGATTTGTAGCACATATGTCGATTAAATTCATGACAATTTGATTACACAAAATGCTAAAATCCCCGCGATCAGCACGATAGCACCAAAAATGATCCCAGCAAAAATTCTCATGAAGCCAGCCTCACCGTCTAGCTCTTTGGGTTCCTCCTCGCAAATCGAAATCACCCCGACAGAAGAATTTTCCACACTGACTGTGGATTTAAGTTCCGCGCCCGCTTCCTGTTTTGCTTCTACCGCCCAGTGCGCCACTTGGACCTTAGCCTCCATTTCTTCAATCATCTGACACACTTGCGTAATCTCGGTTTCTAGATCCATTAGATCTACTGTATCGATGTTGCCGTCAGCCTCGTACCTCATATTCTGCACGCTCATGGCTCTGGCGGCAACCGTTGTTGTACTGCCACACATCCCAGTCTGGATAAGGTGCCTCGTGGGGACTGCCAGCGGGAAATCTTGTCCGAGTTCCAACGATCTTTTCATGTCCACGTCAAGCAGGTCCATGCTGCTTGAGAACAATACCCACAGCCGCTCGTACTCAGACCGGTCCTCTCTGCTTAGGGTCTTGTCTTTAAGCAAAGCCGTCAGCTTCGTCCTGTTGGCCGTGGCGAGTTCTTGCGCTTTTTTGCGAGTTTTCTTCAGTTCTTCCCGCAGATTCTGCGAATCCGAAGTGCTACCGAGGGTAATGACCAAATGCCTATAGCAAGCGGTAACTTTATTCAGAGCGTCCAACATTGTTTTGCATTCATCTTTACCCATTTTTTCTTCAAAAGCACATTTCTCTTAATACCAACGATGAAATTGTGTGAAAAACAGCGCGTAAAGGGCGCAATATATTATTTAAGTAGCATCTGGTTAGTTGGAGTAAAGCTGCCTTTTTTAGTTGCCAGAAAATCACGACCATACAATTTCGACCAGCATTCTCGTCGAAGCAAATTCCTTTCCATCCATATTCCCCGCGCGTGTACCAGAACAGCTCGTTTTGACACGAAATATACAGTCAATGTCTTAATTTTGGTTAATCGCGCTCGATTTATCTGTGCAAAAACATGCTTCCATGATATGGTATGTATTTTAAATATCGGCAATCTTCCTTAGTCTTGTAAAATGTTTACAATTATTGACAATAGTTATCCGTGTTCAGACTCGGTAACTGGTGTTTCCATAACCTCCTCCAAAGCTCAGCGTAGAAAATTGCAATTCACGCAAGATAGTTTACTGGCTGGTTGCGGAATATCAAAAACATTAATCAGAATCTTGGTGACAGTACACGGGTAATTCGTACCCAATGTAACGTAAAACTGGATTGGTTTCCATAGGATTTACCGATTCATTGTGAATCAGATATGGCTGAAATGGTGGTATATGATGCGTTGTTGCCTGCCTTCAATTCCTCCTGCAAAGGAGTTGTTCACTTCAGAAGCTACACTCGTAGGCTGGTACAAATGCCACTGAGCGCCTTGGTGTGGTCACACGCGTACATTACAAGTAAGAAACCACAACTTTCTACTGTAACTGCGCTTCAACTATCGCGGGGGGCGACCCAGCTATTCCGATTGGCACTGTCTATGCTAGTCTGGATTTGCTCGTTGAATTCGATTGGTTAAATCTATTACATTTTTAAACATTATCCATACTCATCTAGTTTGTGATGGGACAAAGACCTGTACCTGTATAGGGAACTTGCGTATGTGTTAAGATTTAAACGAAGGAAACATTTGTAATACGACACAGTATCACAAACAGTGGCGTGTTGGGTCTTCATTTTTTTTGTATTGACATGAAATTTACTTTGCTTTGCATTTTAGACTACGAATCACAAAAAATACTTCGTTTAGTTTATCTTAATAGTGATATAAGTATTGTGCGATTTGTGGTGTAGGTGTGGCATCAAAATTGTATAACATCGTTGTAAGTATTTACAGAGACGTGCAACTGAGCTGTTTAGCCAACCACCAACATTTAGTGTTTTTTTATTACAATGAAGAGTATGATCCAAATTGATGTTAAGACCCAAACCGTGTAACATCAAATGCTAGACTGTATGGACACAA
>JAOVYW010013284.1:11601-37541 GCA_025775045.1 Hiodon tergisus | reverse complement strand
CACACACACACACACACACACACACACACACACACACACACACACACACACACACACACACACACACACACAATAAACAGTTATAAAAAGTTTGATTGGCAATAATCTTTTTTTTCAGGTTGACAGAAGCTTGCTGTGAACTTGCTGCTTGTGTGGCTAGGCTTTTGCGGGGCGAGGTGAGGCCGGGACTTGCCATCCTCCCATTGTGCTACCCAGAAGTGCTCTCCTTCCGCTCACTGGCCATGCTTGTATGGGCTGATAGATTCAGGTTAAGTCCCCGAGGCAAGACTTTTTTTCAGCTTGTCTTTAGCCTGAAATACAGCAATCTAATGTACTAGTCTTCCCCCCCGAATGCTCACCCCTCTATGGTTTTATAGCCGCATCTAGTTCTTATTTCCCCCCCAAGATGTCAACATTAATAAAGAGGGATGGTGAAGATGATTACTCTGTGTTTTCAGATTTTTTGGGGGGGATTTTTCTGTAAATTACCATGGTAAATTACCATGTACTGTTGATTACCATGGCTCCGGATTTTAATTGAGCTTTTAGAATAAAATAAATATTCACAAATCCACACATAGTGTTAAACCGCCGACACTGACGTTTGATTGGTCATTCAGCATTGATGCACTCCTCTGCAAATGAGTCCAGGATGGGTTGAAAGAATGATATTTAATGCGACAGTCTCTGAGGCATCAGTTAAAGTGCCGGCGGGCAGGCAGAGTGTGCCCACACCAGGGAGCCATGCCGGTTGTAAATCAAAAATCAACTGAAGCACTGCGCACAGGTAAGAAATGTGCTCATGCAGGCTGGGTCACAGAGGCGATGCTAACATTCGAAGGACAGAAAACAAGGCTTTCTCACAGGCCCTCATCTGAAATCAGACAATGTCCACTCAAGTTAGGAAAAGAACGAAAAACAATTGAAGTATTTAAATGATGTATTTAGCTTGGCAGATGGGCTCTACATTATTTATTTGCAGACCCTTACACTTATAGCAACATACATTTTCACATTTGAACCACACACACAACTAGCCAAGGTTAAATACTGTGCCCAGGGTGACCATAGAGAGTGACCAGTGTGCCCAGGGTGACCATAGAGAGTGACCACTTTTAGGGTGACAATTTTATGTATTTTATGTGTTTTATGTATTTGATGTATTTTAGGTGTTTTTTTATTGTTGTCCTGTGTTGTGTCGCCAGAGGCAAATTTCCATTTTATGTAAATCTAATGGACAATGAAGTTTTCTATCTTCTATCTATTTAGAGTCCCATGGAGACATTAATAGTATAGACTGCTGGCCCGACATTTTATTCACTGCTTTCCCCATAAGCCCTCCCCAAGCTGAATGCAAGGTATTCAACATGTGAACACATGCACCGCCCAGCCCCCAGTCACCAACGACAGATCCTGAACACCTCATGCCGCATGTTAGGGGCCGGTCATGTGTCCCCTTGGCTGTTAACGGCCAATAGGCTTCAGGATGGCCATACAGTTTGAGACTCATGTACCCTAAAGGAATAACTCAGGACCCAGCTGCGTGGCCTTGGAGGTTTAACAATGTCCCCACACATCAAAGTGAGTTTTAATGTTATTTTAGGGCACATCGGTTCCAAAGTTCCCGGGTAGTTTACATTTGGGACTAATGAGAGGCTGTACCGTCTTCCCCGGAGCAGTTCTTTTTTTCCAGCGAGATCTCGGATCCTGGCACTCTAATGCTCTTTTAATGGGGCAGTCCCAGGCACAGTGTAAGCCTTCATCAGATAATAGGATCACAGGATGATGGGTAACAAAAAGAACAGAAAAAGAAGCCCATGTTCTCAGAACGTCTCTACATTTTGTGTGGCTCGGTCCATGACAGCCTAACACTTCAAAAGTTTGTCTTTTTGCTTATTGTATCTTTTGTCGTAAGAGATTCTCATTGATTTTGTTAACTGTATTTTTTATCTGGGATTGGATAATGATGGACACAGTTGATGACTAACACTGGAGCCAAACTTGACAGGACACACACAATTCTATAGTGACTTTATTCCACTTTTCAGCTAGGGTCATAAAAAGCCCACATGAAAGTTTCTCCTAAGGTTTCTGTTCCAGTTATGTTTAACATTTTATTTTATTAAAGCCAAAAAGGAATTCTTCATTCCACTGAATTTTTATAAACCCGTCGGTATTAAATGTGTATTAAATCGGGACCTCTGTCAGAACATGCAAAAGATATGACTTGAACTGGACTTAAACTGAGACTGGGAAATGTAATTTCCTTCTTTGCCATCAAGGTCTGTTCCTTCCATCCTCCCAAATGGGGCACAACAAGCCAGCATCTCCACCTCTGTTGGGTAAGGATATACTTTTCAGCCTCTTTTCAGTCTAATACTGACGCTAAACCATCACACTAGGATTGCCGCAAAACGTCCGGTGTATAAAACCAGGTTTTTCCCTCTGCCTGCTTGCCTCCTTAGGCTTCGACTACAAACTATTCCAAAAATCAAGGCTGTTTATTGTCTGCTTCATCAAAAGCCTGCCTCCCTTTCATTGAATCTCGACATAATGGTGATAAATGGCTGCACCCCTTAACGCCTCAATAGGATTTTTTTTTATTGATTAAATCGGTGGGAGTCAATTCAGCCCAGACCTCCACCTGCATGCTTGTGCAGTCAAGGGGCAATTGTTCGCGCCTGGGAATGTTGTCGTCGGGGTTCTGAGAAAGTGCCCTCGGAGGCCAACCTTTTCGAACCGAAGGTTGAAGTCAGCTTCAACACCAGAACTGTAGAACAACAGAACTAGAGTATCATTTCACCCAGGCTGCAGGTTGGTTTGTTTCCTTCTTTCCGGATGTCACTGGGGTTTATTCCAGGTTGATATTTTAGTTTTAGTTTTATATTACAAAATGCCATTTGCCCTAATTTTTTGATGACTGGGGAATTGTTTCCAGAGGCTTTTCCTGGTTAGTCCTCTGACCTTCTGGCTCCTTGATGACTGTGAATCCTCCTCTCTGTGGAACTATAATACACACTCTCTGTGACACCAGAGTGCCAGTAAATAGCCTCCTTTCATAGCGCGTCAAGTGCTCTGGGGCCTTCTATGCCCTCACTGTGACTTTCTGCAATTTCTGCAAGTGCATGTCTTCGTAATCTCTAAAAGTCTGTTGGTTTTGCTGTCATCCAAACGGGTAGCGCGTCATTCATGGTCGGGGCGTCGGGCAGATGGCTTGTTCAAGCAAGGCCATGCTGTGGCATCCTCTGTAGGCACGCCCACACACCGTTCTCACAGTTCAGGATCCAGCCAGACATGCTCCAGGGCTGGACTCTGAGTGCTAAAACAATGGGTTTGGGGAGGATTAGCCTTTACAACGTTATAAAAGCTGAACAGCAGTGTATCCACCTTCTAAGGATCTCCCGTTCGTTTTCCTTCTCTTTGATTTTTTTTTTTTTTACGCCAGCGGCAGTATGTGGTAAGCTGCGCTGGCATTTGGTTTGACATCTTGCGCTCGGAATGACACATACCTTCTGTTCCCTGGGCATCGCTGCCTAGTCGTCAGGGGCGATGCAACACGTTTTTTCCAGCCCTGTTCATTTCAGATGCTCATTCTGCTGATATGCTGGCATCCAATATTACATTATCTCCTTACTTTACTGATTACTACAGGTAAATATTCTGTAATGCAGGCCTCTGGGGCTAGTAAAATAAACAAATACACATTTTTTAAATAAGTAAGAGTGACTCAGATTACATTTTATATTTCAAAAGGGTTTACTGTTCTCAGTCGATTAAGGTCATTGCTATTTTGCTATTTTGCAAGCCAAAAGCCGCAATGAGAGAATCACAGTCCTTGTGTAGGAAAAAGAATTTGGGTATAGGCTACGTAGGCAATGGCGATCAAAACTTTTACTGATGTTAGCAGGGTGCGATTTGACCAGGGTCTTTTATCTGGGATTTTTGTAATCTGCTTTTGATGCCGTGATCTTTGAGGTTCCGATTGATAATGTTAGATAAAGTTATACTTTTCAAACTGATGCACTGTTTAGCCAAAAATGTTATGCCATATTTTAGAACCAGCTACTCTGCTAGCCAGTTCACCCTGTACAGCATAATCTACCAAACAGCATAATCTACAGCCAGATGCAGCAAATTTACATTTACATATACTTAATTTCATTTGAAATTCCCATTCATCAAAAAAGACTAAAACAAACAGCATGCAAAGCTTTGGTTTCATAGAGTGAACCACTTAAAAAGGATTGGTCAATAAATTCACCAGCAATTTCATTTTTATCCACAAATTATAACCTGTAGGAGACTAAATCAAGCATTGTCACTGGAGAGAAAAGGGTCTCAACCAGTCATGCACCACAAAACGGATATCCAGCCAATAAAACAAAAAAAGGGCAGCATTTTTAACAGCACTTTTTACTTTAAAGAGCTTGTTCCACTTTTTGTCTAACAACGGCTGTGATTTGCAGCCCCTATTCCAGAACCTCGCATGTGGAATTGTACTTTAATTGGCTGGTAAAAACACATTCCTTTGTGATTTCCCTGGCAGCTCGGTTGTGAAAGTCTCATGCTAATTACTGCCATGTTAGGAAGCTGTTAAATCATCATTGTGTTTTAGAACTTCAAAGATGTAATTACAGGCACAAAAATGAAAATCACTGCATTATGGGAGAATAAATAAGCCCTTTTGCGGCAGTCCTGGGGGGAGGGGTGGGTGATTAAGGATTTTTGATCTTCTATTTTTAGGCTTTTGTACTCTTTCAAGTTTTGTTTTTTTAAAGGCCATGTGACAAGAAGACTGTGTCAGAAAGAAAATACGTATTTTTAAACATTGTTAATCATAGACCTTACTGCAACCTTTTCCTAAAATACCTCACGATAAGAATATAATACACAATAATACGTACTAAATCTCCAGAAAGGAAAGGAGAAACCTTTGAAAAGTTTCTGATCTTGCCCCTTTTTAACTATTAATTTTTTGTAGTTTTATTTTAGTGGATGTTGCAATACTAAATCTCACCTTTCTAATCCTGCAAGCCCCATCTAACTCTCTCATCCGGCAGGTGTCTAACGGCGGTAGACAAAGCAACTGTCTCTTCAAGTCAAAGAGTACTCACTGTCCAAAAGTTTGAGATACTGCAGCACAGTTCTTCAACACTCATGACCAGGCCCTGTTGACCAAGCCGTGTCCATCCAAGCCCCTCGGGGAACGGATTAACTATCTGAAGTGGCTACGTGTGTGTGGTAATTGGAAGCATAAAGACCCTGGCATCAACAGCTTCAGTATTCTCTTCCGTCTGATATTAGAGCCATAAGTCTGCTTGTTTGTTTTAACTCTGGAATCAGTTTCTTCAAGAACATATTTGAACACTCAAATTTCCTTCCAGCATATTTGATTTTAATGAAATGTTTAGTGAAAGCATATTGGTTGAGCATCAGAAATGTGAGAACATTGAAGAGCACTTCGATGAATAAAAATTTACACGATTATAATTTTGCAATAACAAATTACACACACAGTTTTTTTGGGAAAAATGACTTTTGGAACAATAAATTATCTCACTGTTTGGGTGACCCCCTACCCACACAGAAGCTCACCATTATTATTTTTCTTTCTATTTGCTTGTTATGTAATCCTTTGTAAGTGTCTTTAGGGACGTGGACCCTGCATTGTTCCATCTCTTGATAAGTGTATGTTTTTGCATGCAGGGTAAATGTTGGTCTGAATTTGAGGTTGCTGTGTATTTTCAGGAAGCAGACGCGTGGTCCCAAGACAATCAAAAGCGCAGGTGATTGACTGAGATGATGCAACAGCAGTTATAATAAGCTGCGCCGTGGCACACGCTAACATGCTAACCGCTTGGGTTTACTGTCTGGAAGGTAAACCCAAGCGCTTAGTGGATGTCTGCAAATTTAACCAGCTAATCGAATTAAAGCATGCCCTGAAAGATTCCTTTCCTGTAGTGTGTGTGTGTGTGTGTGTGTGTGTGTGTGTTTGTCTGTGTCTATCTGCGTGTAGTTTTTGGGAAGGCTTCTCTGTGCCCAGATGCATCCATTTTGACGTTACCATGGCTACCTCTTCAGCCATGGATATTTATAGCAGCAGTTAGCATTCACTACAAGGAGATATTTTTCCATGGGGAGAAAGGCTTCAGAAGGAACAGGAGCCAAAAGAAAATATCAATGAAAACCAAAGAACGGAAAAAATATATTATGTTTCCCACAAAGAACTCAAATTACCAGCTGTATGGAAAATGATGTTATTGTCAAGAATTAGCACAGAAAATACTACACACGTATTTCCTGCACTAAGACAGCGTATATTCACCTTAATAGTTATCGAGAAGCCAGATCGATTGTTGGAGGGAAATTCAATCTAGTTGTATGAAGTGACCTCCCCACTGCATTAAATAAATACTGGGAAGAATAAATGAATGTTTGAATTCAATATACATTTACGTGATCTAATACTATGTTATTTTTGTGAGAAGTAATTCAAACCTCAAGGGTTTCATTTCAATGTTCATTAGAGCATGAGGAAATGTTTGTTTCCTCAACAAGGGAATATATGAAGTAAACATGTGGCTGCTCATCTGATATTCATCTACATCTGTTTTCATTAGTTAGTATTTTTTCCTTTTGCACGCTCATTTAAAGTAAGAGACAGGAAGTTAAGTTTCAGGTTTTCCCACCATTGCTTTGAACTTGGGGTCAGGTCTTCCCATGACGCATACACTTCCCATGGCGCTCACACACACACACACACACACACACACACACACATTTTCTTTACCATGCAGATTTCAGATCATATTTTGTATCAAGTCAAGAAAAAAATATCAGATTAATTTTGAACCCTTCATTTCCGGCTGAAATTATAAATCAGTTGTATCAACTGAAAGGGAGGGCAAATAGCCTGTTAGCCAGACCTGTTAGCCAGACTCACATGGTCGAACACAGAGAGCCGAACTACTGAACTCTGCTCAGGTGCATGAGCAATGCAAACCACCGATTCAATACTCAATCTTGGTTGGCGATCACTGGACAGGGCACCTGCGTGAGCAGCATGGAAAGCTGAATTTAGTTTGAAAAAAATCTATCAAATTTTTAAAGCACCGTAGCTACATCGCGGTTTAATGTCATCTTGCCATTCTGTTAAGAACTGTATCAGTCATCAATGCAAGAGTAGGGCGTCTGTCAAGCTATCAAATTAAATAACCTGGCTAAATGTGAGAAAGTATTTGGAGCGAGAGAATGATTGAATTGAAATCGTTTTTTGTCCCTTCAGAGGTCCCAGAAATAGAGCAGATAATGGAAAGCACCGAAAATCCTTTTGTTATGGCTTCTGCTGCCGTGGCCGGTGGACACTTCTCTGGATCCTCCCTCGAGAAGAATGGCTTTGGCCAACGACGGCGACACATTGAATTAAGGCCTCCACCATGCCAGGCTGCTGTTGCCATGACGATCCACCAGAGGAGGGGCTAGAAGCTCAGCCCTTTGGAGGAAACAAACACGCAAATCAATAGGAGCGGGATCACTACAGATTTTCTGGGATTGAGAAGTGTTTTTTTATATCACGTTTTATTTCTTAGCTCTGAACCGGTTCATGAGATGAGTGATCCCTTGTATTGAAAAAGACAATAAACTGTACTCATAACCATACTACTGTATTATAATGAATTTGATAAATATCACTTAGAGTTTACATGAAAAACAAGCCGTGTTTGTGCAAATGAAATATATGTTTTATAAAGGATGCTAAAATATTAATAATATTCATTTAATATTTTTGCTTTGTCTGCTAGCGCCTGTTGGGGAAGAGCGATAAGTTTTATACATAAAGATGTTCACTGATGTTCACTGAGGCCCTCTTTGGGGTCATTTCTGGGTACACCTGTCCTAAGTACCTAAATCAATCATAAATGCGGACTCACTAGCCTTCTCCCAGCTGAAGCTCAAAATCCACATGTTTCCTGACCTCTCCAACCCATATGGTTTTTGCCAAGACCAGTGTATGGCATTAGCTCTTGCTCTGGCTTAATCGCTGACTCTCTTATCACTTACTTAACATTGTTCTTGGGTCCCTGGCAGCGAATGCGCTCAGCCGTTGTGGAACTAGTGCTGTTGTTTCTGGCCTCTTTGCACCAGATGCATGCGGCCACACAATGGCCCTTTAAGTCACTCTGGATAAAAGCATCCTTTAAAAAAAAAAAAAGATTAAAAATAAAGCATCCTGTGTTAAAAAAAGCGTTTATACTGTGCCCTTGCCCACACTCATACACTCTTATCTAAGTGCTCCAGCGTAAGGATTTGGTAGGAGCACATGTTATTTTTCGGGCTTGTTGCTTTGTTGCAATGAGTCAGTGAGGTCAAAGGCAGTGTCTTCGATTAGCGTAGCCTGGCTTCATGGCACATTCATGGACCACACCGCTAAACAACCATGAAATATTGCACATCTCTAATTAAAGAATATGCTGTCTCTGCATAGCTATATTATTTGTCCCTCATTTGGAGCGTGGCACAGGTTGTCAAAAAACAGTGTACTAAAGCTGGCGTTGAACTAAGTTACCGCAGATATTACCTAATTAACAGCTGAGGGGATCTACGGCAAGTGTATTATTATAGTGTACTAATGATTAGCAATTCAATGTAATCTTTCCAGTTGTCTCAGACAAACTTTACATTTGGTTGTCAAGTAATTGCCCTGTATAAAGGAAAGCTATCTCGGTATGACCAACTGTGTTTTGCAGCGATTTGAAGAAAGAAACCATATCTTAAAGTGCGAAGCCATCAGTGCCCTAAAACGAACGAACAAACAGACAAAAACTATGCATGACACTTTCCTCACTAATTGGTGTACTCTGTTTGGACCATACTCATTTAGTCACATAATTTTGGTTAGTTGAATTACTTGCTTTACTCAACAGACAAACAAACAAGCAAACAAAAGAAGGCATTTCATGTTTTGTGCAATTACCATAATTAATGAAGAAATCTATGGCTTTGCAATGCCAGACGTGCAAGCGCAGTGACTAGTTCCCCATGAACCCACCTTAAGGCCATGCAGATCACTAACTATTGCTGGCACAAATCCTTCAGAGACGACTGGAGCCGAGGCTGCAGAGCAGAGGCCCAGAAAAACAAGTGCACCACCGACAGCCAGGTTTAACATGTGACACCATGAATAACCAGTGCCATCAGTCGCTGTCACCAGATGAAGAACATACTACGGTGAGAACTTAATAACATGGGATACAGGAACTCCGAAAGAGGCTGAAGACGGGTTATGGAGTCGCCGTATGTTATGAGATTCAGTGTCGCTACGCTGTCGACACCTTTGAGGCTTAATGTATACCGTGATAGGTCCCTCCTCTATTTAATACTTGCTACAATTCATGTAGAATTCACATATTAATGTCAAATAGAAAGGATTATTATGTGTTTTCTACAATGCTTTTTCTGTTGTTAATTCTGTGTCAGCTTTCCTATCTTGGGCTGCCACTTTAAGATATCGTGGAACAGATAACTGGCTCATTGATATTATCTGTTATCTGTCCCAGAATACATGTTACTGCTATGCAAGTGATATGCAAAAGTAGGTTTGAAAGAAAACGTAATCTGCTGGCTGCTAAGCTAATGTTGTGCTTGGGAGAAGTGAAAAAAAAAAAGTATTTAAAGCTTCCTGAAGTTATTTATCCAAAATTAGACATTCATGGTTTCTTCATTTATTGGTTTCATCAACATTTGACCGTTTCAAGGCCTTGGTGATGGAAGGAAGTGCACTGTTTTCCAATCTGTTCTGAACTGAATTGAAAATGATCACTACACTGAACCGGTACAAATTCCGGACTGACTTTAACGTTGAACTGTAAATGGACCTCCTAGTCTCCCACCGCCACATGCTCTTGCTCACAAGGTGTTGATCGATCCTCAATATTCATATCAAGACTAACGTATCGCTCCAACGTGTAAGGTGAGTAACGATACAGTATGACTTTGTTTTCATAGGGATAAATGAGCCCTGGACCTGGGACGCTTGACTGAACTCCAGTATCGTGTGGTCTGCTCAAGGGTTGATTGAGCACTTCCCAGCAGTGCCTCTAGGCGAGGTTCAGAATCCCATTCAATGTATGGAATTCATCTTTAGTCTTAACTAAACAGCAATTTAAAAAGAAATTATAATCCTTATTCCCCTTAAATATAACGATTCAATCAACTATAGACAAAGCCCCCAGTAAATTGGTGTCCACCAACACATGTTAATCTAGTGAATTAATGGTGTTTGACAACGGCAACAAAACGGGTCAAAAAAGGACCATTCTCAGGGATTCCAGAGAAATAGTCCTGTCAGTTAGATTTGCTGTCCCCCTCAATCATCGTCCAAGGTTGCCTGCACATTCCATCATTCTCTTGTCTATTGTTTAACGATGCAACCAAGATTCCACATGTGATGCAACAAAGTGAAGTCTTTATGAATATCCCTTCTCAAGGGGCGGCTGCCTTCAGCGAACTGATTAAAATCCAATGGCCTTTTGTTTGATTGGAGAGCAGAGGCTCCATCCTGCCAGACGGCGAGAGCTACAGAAATAGGAGTCTAGCAACGTGCTGTTATCAAAACTGACAAAATACATCTTCCAACAGGACAATGATCTAAAATACAAAGACAAAGCTACATTGGAGTGGCTTAAGAATAACAAAGTGATTATCTTTCAGTGGCACATTCAAACTCCAGACTTAAATCCTATTAAGAAGCTTTTGCAAACTTGAAAACGGCTTTCCATATGCGATACCCTGCCAACCTGAGACACCTTTAAAAAAATTGGGCACTCTGTTACAGCGTCAATCGTTAACAAATTATACTAATTATAGGGAATTATTCGAAAAAGTAAAGTGTAAAGTTCAAAGTTAAAGTACCGTATGGTGGAATTTTACAACTTAACACTATCATTGACACCCGAAATTGCCCTTTTTTGACCCTCTGAAACTATTGAACTTCGCTGCGAAAATGAGACACCTAATGCCTAAAATTTAAACAGCTACATTAAAACACAACTTTATGTAATAAAGATTTGTGTTGAATACTTCTCCGGTGAAATTCGTACGTTTTGTGGTTATGTTTATTACTCGCGGGACACTTACGTTACTTTTGAGTAAGCAGATTTATCCTACCAGTTTACACCTAACCACCCCTTCCCTGTGTTTGCTTGACTGCTTTACAATTTGCCACCAACTGCACAATGTGGAGCGTGTCATTCTGTTAACCTACATTAACTCCACCCCCTCCCCCTTAACCCACCAAATCACAATACCCTTGTTGAAGCAGACGAACCGTCCCCTCTCCTGGGACAACAATGAAACATAAATGGATCTAGGACCAATGATTTTCTCAAACTTGTAGCAGCACAGACTGGGTATATCCTTAGTTAAACTGGAAGATATCACAATGAAGACGAGTGGTATTAAAATGAGTGGATGACCAAAGTACCAATTGCGCTTGAATTTATGCTGCGTTAAGAAAAATGATTTTCACTATAAATTGAAAGGATGAACAGAAAAACTAAACAATCCCTCCCTGTAGTGTAAGATATGCGGTTCAATTAAAAGTGAAATTATTAGCCGGCAGCACCCGAATCTCATTTCAGCTCTGATACGAACGTCCCCTTGGTAATTTGAGGTACACACAACGAGAGTATCTCTCCTTAAGCCTTTAATTGTGGAGCATTTTCGCAGGCTCATTACACAGCTTGTCGAGGTATGCTTGAATCGCGTAGTTATAATTTCTTCACATAAGTGCATAACTAATCACGCGATTATAGTGAGAAGGCAAACAAATAAAAAATTAACTGTTGATAAAAAACATTGAAAGAGATTAAACGTGGATCGCTATACAATCAAATACCATTAATATATTCTCGTTTTGTTGGACCGACCAATTTTCACATTTGTCAGTATGAATTCAGTGGAATTACAATTATACCCTTCTGTGTTCACCGGATCAATTTTCTCCCAAGAACAACACTGAACATCAGAAGCAGGCTTGGTGATACGGGCGTTGCATTAGGAGGTCTCTGGGGTACAGACGGATTTGACTTTTTTCAGTTCCATCTTGGTCCAGGGCGTTCATACTATTTGAGAACCCGGTCTGTTTGTATCCCCTTCTTTAACGACTGAGTGACTACTGTGCGTCTATGCGCGCATTCGCTCCGCCCCCTACTCACATCGCTTGTATTCGTCTTAAATTTACACGATATTCCCATATCATTTAGCACAAACCTAGCACCGAAATTTTTACCACTAACAACGGTAGGAAAGACGATGGAGTAAAATGTGACCGTGCTGGAACTTCCCGTTTCCTCCGTTAGTTGGATTTTTATCTTCGCAGAAGCACCATTTAATCGCTTGGTAAGTTGCGAGAAGGGGGTCGCTGGAGATATTTAATGGGGAAATGGGAAGAGTAGTGTCGCTATTGTCTGTTGCGTCGGATGCTGTTTCAAGTGTTGGGTTTTAAGATGTTACAAAGTTCGATTGGTTTTTATAAATGCTGCACTAAGCCACAAGCACATGGTTTAAAGGGTATTTTACGGGAGCATCACCTTGTTACAAGACCCTCGTCCGCAAATAAGAAACCATGTGTAATGTGGATACGGCGACCATGCAATTTAGACAGAATAATGGGAACACCGTTTTTTAACCAGACAAACCTACAGATTGAACTGTGTTTTGTAGGAATATGAGGCTGACATAAATTATTATTTCTTCCGCACCATACAGTCAGGTTTCCCCTCCCATAATGGAATTTAATCACTATTACCATTAATATAGCATTTTATTATAAATCATATTGAGCTGAATTGGTTTTTATGTTTTTATTGAAGTGAATGCACGACATGAGGATTTTCTTTTGCACCCCTGTCTCGTTTTTATGTTTCTCTTTGATTTTTGCCAGGGATTCCATTACACCACCCCGTTTACACTTATACCACAGTAATGTTTCAGCATTGCATTGGGAGGTATCTTTTAACAGTTTTTGTTTCGTTGATTTACCGCAAAAGAATGTATTGTTTTAAAGATCTGGCCACTATTTCAAATATTCCGTTAGTCCTTGGTGTTGTATGTGTGGTCATTCGTAAACCAATACACTGGCCTGTACATATTTTAATATGTAGGGAATACACTAATCAGAATTACAGTGTTATGTGTCGTAAATTGTCAAGTGTTTTTACTTTATTTAAAAAAATGTTTTGTGCTGTAAAATTGTAAATGAGCTTACTCCAATATTTTAAGTTATCATAATTATCCTCAGGAACAGAAATTAACAGATTTAAATGTAAATAAATGTATTAACCTGCCATGTTGTCACATTTCCCATAATACAGCTGAACTGCCATGCCCTTAACTAGTGAAGGTGTGGGAAAAAATGCTGTTATCTTATGTTTTTAGCATACGCTCTTCTCAGTGGAAGTTTGTGACTGAAACCTGCTCTCCTTAATTGTAGACTAAGTCCTTGAGGGGGTGCTTTGTTGGTTGAATCCACGTGACCCTTACCTCCGGGGGTTGCAATAATTTTGCTGGGTTCCAAAACCCAGCGCCGGAGTATAAAGGGCATGGGCTGTAAATTTGACTTGCGCGTGTTCCATCCCTCTGGTGCATTGTGGGGCATCCTTCCATGAATTACATGAAAGGCTTCAGGTAGAAGCTGCCTCTAGGCAGTTTGAATCCATTGATCACGTCATACAGCTCGTTGTTCCTGATCGTTTACAATACGATCTGTCTTGGGAACCAGTAATGATGAACGACAGAGACCCCTGATCAATTATTCTCTCCCTGTTCTATGTGCTCTTATGGCGGAATTTTGGCTTGTTGTAAAATAACTCTTTAATTCCTGGTGTCATTGCCTTTAATATCCCTATTGGCCATGTGTCCAGTGATAGGGGGGTCTTGGTCGCTTTTGAGCTACCCACTTTTTGGGTCCAGGTTACACTGAGGTTCAATCCCAATTAGAGGAGAGGCATGTCCTTCTCGAGGGCACTGTTAGCCGGCCTGCACCTGCAAGCTGAACCAATGGTCATTTTAAAGAGGTGCTAAAAGGAAATTCACATTTATAGGGTCATCCACAGTGTTATTCTTAAGCCAGTCAAATATATCTTGAATCATTGACCTGCCGAACGGTGTATCTCTGTCACAGTTTGACGTTTTTGGCGGACTAACGCCAGTTTAGCGTTGCTATGATTTGCTGAGAATTTTCTTCATCCATTATGACAAGTTTCACAGGCCCTGCTGATGTGAAGCATCACCAAAACACGTGTTGACTTGGTGGTGTCCTGTGTTGGCTTTCTGCCACTTTGACCGACAAGTTTCAGTTTTGTCCCGTTGGATCACAAGCTGCACGTTTGCCACGCCGTTTAATTTCGTTTTGAAATCTCCGTACGAGATATTAGATTTTTCTTTATCAGAAGCTCACTTCCTGCCACTCTGCCAGACACTGAGATATTGTTGACTCCTGGCATTTACTCCTATCTCACCCGATGGTCACAGAAGCAGAATCCCCAATCTCTACTTTCTCCCTTAGCTTGTGGCTCCCTTTGGATTAACAGTGTGATCTAGGCCATGTCTGGGCGGTTATTTTCAATCCATATTTTGGTTTTTACGGTTGAATCTTTGCACAACCTGAATTGGACCTTTAAAAAGACAGCTCTATATATTCTGAAAGCATCTGAACCAATTGTATAGCATACAGACAGAGGCCAACCAACTAAATGTGTAATTTGTCAACATTGTTTTTTTGAATCTGGAACAAATTTTGGTTTGCTGGGGGTTAATGTTTATGTAACACAACTGTCAGTTTTAGAATCTTCAAAAATTTACAATAAATCTGGATTAGCTTGTGTAGATCAGAAATACTGATTTCTATTTAAAAGTGTCATGTCTGCAAACTCTTGAGGCAACAACATGTTTAAAGTGTTTGTGGGGGGGGGGGGGGTAATGCTTTTGTCAGGTGCTTTTAGAATCCCTTTTGGATTGAACCGCTTGTAAATAAACTCTCCCGAGATGTCGTTCTTGGGCCTGATCCAGGAGATGAAAGGAACCATAGGCCTACGCTGCCTTTGGTTCTTAGGAAGGTGTCTCCCATGAGCGCAGATGCGTGGGACATTCTATAATGCCCGTGTGGATGGGGAGGGGCCAGGTTTCATACCCAGGCTGTGGTTACAGAAACGCAAAACACAGATCCTCATACTGACCAGCAGGGAATACCTTTAACACGAATGCCACCATATCAGGCCTGCATTAAACAGTGAAACTCTCCTCCTGTCTGGAGGAAATCAGAATGAAGTTTATTTTTTTTAGGCCCTCGTTGTTTATGTCAGCAGACTATTGAATTTGCACATGCTCTATGAACGGGCGACTTGCTGGGGCTCCAGTTTTCTCGTTTCTCAAGGTAAGCCACAGAGATATCGAGGTAACTGTCTGTTTGCCTCTGCTCACATATCACCAATACTGAGGTGAGAGATCGCACTCTCACTTCGAGGGCTGCTGTGAAAATGACTCTACAAACTTTTAAGCAGAAAAAAAAACCCAGTGAAAATGTCATTCGCCACGTACAAATCTAGCTTGAAGTGTTGAAAAACAGTATAGTGTGCTAAAAGCTGCAATGGAAGTGTAACCAATGATGTAGGTGCTTAGCCAGGATGACATCTCTTTTTCAAGCATATCGCATGACCAGTACCTCAATCACTACTACTGGCACTTCTGATATACAATTGTAAATAAAATCTGGACTGCTGTCTTTCCACTTGTTTGTACGGGAGGCAATATTTTTATTTCATTAAAAAAAAAGTACGTGAGCAATGATGATTAAATATTAATCTCAGTTTGAAGAAGTGGGATTTAAAGGGTTTCTTAGCATTTTGATTGTTTTGATTCCAATATTTTGTCCTCCTAGTTTTACCCAGGGGTGCTGAATTGAACACACATTTGTTAAAACCCACCCATGCTGCATGTTTCCCAGCGTTAGGATGAAGAGCGTAATTACTGCATTCGCAGAAATACGTTATTTTCAGCTGTTTGGGTAGTTTCAGATGCACACAATCCCGCTGTTCCAGAATACGGCAGCGTAAATATGATCTGCTGTGGCCTGAAGGACACGTAACGATTCAGCTGTGGTGTCTTCCTATCAATGCCAGATGAATGACCATTTAAAAGGAATGCGAGTGGTTTTAGTTTTCTAGTTTATTCTCGAGCATCTCAGACAGCCAGTCTACTAATAAGAAGAAACCGACGCGTCGTATGATCAGATCTCAAGTTGGGCACCGCTGTTGTACCCCTGAGCAGGGTTCTTAACAACAGACCCTTCAGTAAGTATCCAGCTGTTTAAATAGGTCAGCTGAAAGCCATTTACGCCATTTCGGATAGGTGCATCTCCTGAGGTGAATCATTTCTGCAGTTATGCGGTTACTCAGCAAATGCGCGAAATGTTTTAGTTTTAGTTTTAGTTCACTTAGCGATGGCTGTTATTTTACTTCACTGGTGACACAATGCTCATAGCTGCAACGATGTTTTATGCAAATAACAACGACATTGTAGAAAGGCTTGTTGACAACAAGCCTTTCTCTAGCGTATCTAAGACCTCGTGCCTGTGCACACACGCAAACACACTTGTTTCCTCATCATTCGACAGAGTCAATTCATTATGGCAGCTGTGTACCCTGAGAAAAGTGCAAAAAAAATGATTTTGCTGCTTGTATGGATACAGGTCAGTCATAAATTTCACAAGTTTATATTGAATAACTTTGAATTAAATTTACCAAAGAAAAAAAGCTAACTGAAATCTCTAGTACTGTATGACACTGTCATAACATGAGTCATTCTACAGTTTTGGAGTGATTCATCTGGGAACTGGAATATAGTTCCAGAAATGCGCACCTGTCTCTGTTGCTCACGTGATGTTGCTATGGTTGCCAAAATGTTGCCTCACTTTCCTTTCTTGCGTCATGTGACGTTGTAGTGCTCGTGCCTGTTATGTGTTAATATGAGACCCGGTCTAGTTTTTGCTGTTTGTTCAACCTGAATTTGTGGCCCCACAAGTGCTCTGTCCATCTAGGCTGGCCTGGGTGTGTCCTGCCTGAGGACGGGTCTCCAAATTTTGCTCTGTTCATGTCTGTTAATTAAAAAAATGGTTGAATAATTTTCTTTTATAATAGCCTTATCTGCTAACCATTGTGGAAGGGGCAACAAAATGAAATATGTTAGGCTATGAAAAGCTAAATCACACAGAAGAAGCCTTTGTGAGTAACTCTGAATTAACATAATGTGCAGATTATGTTTTGTTGCTGGCTCCTGAGTCACGGGATGAAAAGGCTTCACTGATGTCAGCCCCAGCTTCAGAGCGCTCCCCTTACGCCTCAGTTCATATTTACCCAAACCGACAGCTCAGCGGAGGTCACTGCCTTTTACTGAAATCGCAGTGAACGCAGGGAAAGGAGAAAACGCGGGGTGACTTCTCTGCCGCAGGCGCCTGCAGTACTTGGCCGAGCCTCCGGGGGAAACGGGCAGCGGGACTCAACCTGCGTTCCTGCGCACTCCTTCTCCCACATGAGATCCTGGTCCGGAGGAAGAAGTCACGCGCTTCCGCAGTAGAAGGAAGTAGGGGTTTGTTCCCAAATCAAAGATAGATCCTTTGTTCCCTTATACTTATGGCTTTTGGTGTCGCTCACAGTTCTAGAACGGGTGGTAAAATAGACGTCCAAAGAGAGATTGGCTTTTGGTACTGATCTCACTAGTAATATCATCGTACCATGGAGTTTTAAGCAGACCTGTTGTCAGTCAGTTTGTCGGGGAGAAGCAATGGATTTGTTCGAGCCGATTGTCAGATGGTATAGTTAATTTGATCTTTTCAGTGTAAATGTCGGCCGTTGTCAGTTAGGGGGGAAAAAAAGCACATTTTCTGTGACTTGTCCAAAACTTAAGGAGAGGACAAAGCAGAGGTATTCTTTATTCTGAAGCCCTATTTAAAATATCATTCTCAAGGAATTAAAAGATAATTGTTTTGTTTGTTGTTTTTGTTGTAAAATAGCTGTTCCAGTGAGCCTGTGTCCCCAACACAAGTGCATTTTGTCCATATGGTTAGAGGACTAAAACTATAAAACGAATGTATTCCAATTACGTTTTCCATTTATTCCGGTTGCGTTTTGCATTTGTCCCCGTTACGTTTTGCATTTATTCCCGTTACGTTTTGCATTTATCCAGTTATGTTTTACATTTATTCCAGTTACGTTTAAGAACAAAACGGTCTCTTTGTGTGGCCAGTGCTGTTGTGGAATTTCAGCCTTGAAAGCAACATTCAGTCAGAGGCGCTATTTTAGATATTATTATTAATAAAAACTGCCGGAAACCGGAACATGTTGTTCCACTGTGGTGAACATTTGTCTTCTGTTTTATTTGTCATGCACTTATCCGTTCTATTAGCCCACTGACCTGCCTGAGATTTCAGTGGAAGCCCCTGTCCCCAGTCCCGAAATCGACGTGTTTCTCTTTGGGAGCGTTTGGGTCAGGCGCAGAGATTAGGGTGCGCTACTTATCAGGAGACAGCAATGCGAGATACAATGCCCGGCGTGTGAATAACGACAGCATTGACCAGGAGGATTACCCTGACATGAGCTAGAGACCTTCACAAATAACGCTGGAACTTGCTGTATTGTCCATACCGTGCATCTCAGGGTTTGCTCTTGTTTTGGTGGGTGTGATCAATGAGGTCGAATCAAGTTTGACATAATTTAAGCGCATAAATTAAAAAAAGTTTCTTGGAATTCTGATTAGGCATAAAGGAGGAATGTGTGGCTTTGAAAATGTAAATTCCTTTAAAAGATTGCTTTTTTGGTGTGTTATTTTCCCAAGGCACTGCGTTTGAAGTTTTGATGCCTGACAGAGCAATTAAAAATCACCTTAACAACAAGTCTACAGCATGACAATACACTAGTGTGAAATCTTTAAAAAACATATTCTGAAAAATGGAATCCTCATTGTTGAGTTTGGATACACACACACACACTCTGAATCTCTTGTGTTAATTATTCTCGTATGGGATCTCATATGCAAACTGGGACAGAAAGATAGAATGTACCCTGTAAAGAAAGTTCTTAATCCCACAATTAATATTTTCATACAATAAAACCATTGTTGACATTGTAAGAAAAGATCAAGTGTAAAATTACTAACATAATACACAGAAGGAGAGACTGTCAAAATGAATCCACAGACACCATTGCAACATGTGAGTAATTGTGATGGGCAGGGTACCCCAAGGGCCAAAACAAGTCTGCCACTCACAATTTTTGTTTTCAATATTGACTTTTAGTCCCGGGTAAGCCAGAATTGAGTTTAAGATTGCTTATTAAAGGATAAAAATGGGTACAGTGTTGGAGCCATTTGTGTGATTGGTCCCAGAAGGATGGGAGGTTGACACCTGGGCATTTGATTGGTTGCTAACGAATGACAAATGACAGACTATGATTTGATTCATTTCCTATGGGTATGTATTTTCTTTGATGAGATTCAAGCCTTAAGTGATGTCGAGTTTACACTCTGAGTACCAGTCATCTGATCTGCAGGCTGCTGCAAGTTTAGACCGGTCCAGTCGGAAAAAGGTATGAAGTTCAACAGTTAAATGTGAAGACCCGGATGTCACACTCCTTACTTTGTTCCTATCTGTTTTAATAGCGTTTTAAGAGCCCCATGCAATCTAAAGCGTTCAGCAGTTCTGCTTTTCCTCAGCAATCTCACAGAGGCAGAACGCTTCAAAGCATTGCTGGCTTCCCAGATATTTTAATGATTTTCCATAAAAAGTTTGCATAAAATAACCAGTAGTTTATGTAAGGGAAAAAAATCTACTTGTTTATGCAATCTTAAGTTTTTGAACATAGTATTCTGTGTAATCTCTCCCTAACGGCAGACCGTGTTATGTTGGAAGCCAGCACTCATTTTTGTTTACAAAGCGTCATGATTCATTTGAATACGATTGAAAGGTATACTCGTTTGTACAACAATACCTATGAAGCTACTCCGACTTTCTGAATTGCAGTTCGCCTTGCAGTCTAACAACGTTCATCCGGCGTGAACATCCAGATTTTTTCAGGTTTGTTCGATCAGAACACGTCAGAATCGTTACGGCATTGGCGTTCATCGCAAACCGAAGTGTTCCTTAAAAGCCGGTGTTTTATATTCAGCTGTATTGCATGGGGGGGGGGGGGGGCAACAGCTCTAATAGACTTCCAACTTCTGAGGAGAGCAGACATGTATTTGACTTCTCCAGCATGAGACTCAACATCGATTATCCGCTCAATAAGTGTTGACACAGAGTGGGGCCCCGTTAGGGGGGAAATTGGAAAATGACGTAGTCAGGCATGAACTTAGGTGCCGGACGTCCTTACAGGCGACCTGGAAAATGGAATAAGCTGATGGGAGAGAGTGAGGGGGTTTGACAGTGCTCTCCGAGATACAAGTTTACATGATACATGTGCTTGCTTATACCCTCGCGGGGAACCCACACTTCTGTTCACAGCGGGAAAGGGTTCCAACACCCTCGTGGTTTTTTAGAAGCGCGGAAGAATGTTTTCATGCTGCACACCTGGTCTCAGTCCTTGATATATCTGTCATCTTTTTTAGATTTGAACAGATTGTGGCACGACATCTGAGGAAATGGCTTCAGACAACACACAGCGAAGTTACTCCATCATACCGTGTTTCATCTTTGTAGAGGTGAGTCTGTCAGTCTGTCTGTTTGTCTCGATCTGTCTTTCTATCTATCTAATTAGTAAACAGCGTGGAATCCGTCCATGTGCTATTTCACCCTTGTCTCCATGGAAATTGGAGTGATTGGTGTTTTATTTCATCCCTGTCTCCATGGAGATTGGAGCAATTCATAGTGGACATCTCCCCCTCTAAGACAATATTGAGGCTTGCGGCACTTATGTGAGTTTTAATTAAAATATTGCTTTAACAGCCTCTGAAGCATTAGATTTTCACTCTGTTCCCCATGTATCACTCCTCTGTTCTCTGTTCTCGCTTTTGGGGTTTTCCCAATCAGGTTATATTTAACCGTTTCTATGATCGAGATCCTCCTGGTTCCTTTTTGATTGGCACTGGTTTTAACAATAGTATTATGATAATGGTGATGTAGAAGGAAGATGATTAAATGGAACAAACTAAAAGATTTCACGAGCTAAGTAATGGCAAGTCACGGCAATCCTAAAACGGGCCAACTTCAAAGCCAGTCGGTAATGACTGGAGGGCAGGTTTGTGTCTGTTCATCACCGTGACATTGTGGAGATGTTCTGCTGGGACCAGCAGGGCTAGAGCTCGGTATGTGTCTCCAGTTCTACTTATCGCCCATGAATACATTTTCTGAGAATGTGGTACAGGTTACATAGTGGTTGAATGGACTTCGGATGCCATGCACAGAGACGGCGACTGTGCGCGAGTAGCCACGTTTCCTAGGCTTTACACAATCCACAGTTTTGCTGACCGGTAGTCATGGCACAGAACAAAAAAGAAATAAAGTACCAACAGACTGTCACTAAGCAGGATGCTTCTCTGCCAGCAGCCAGGTTGGCATGGATACGCCGTGGCAGGGAGTCAGCCAGGGTCTGGAACCCTTTTGGGGGTGGGTGGGTCGAAGCTTGTGAACGATAGGACTGAGGCCAAGTCAACCTGTGCATGCAGAATATTGCAGAGGCCTCCTATCCTTTGGATTTACTGACTGACTGGGCTGCTTAATTTACTGCTGCCGTTTCTCTGCAGAATAATTGTTTTTCCTAAAGAGTGTTCTAAATAAACGCCTTCTCACTTGCAAACATATTCGATGTCACTTGCAACTGATTATAAAATAAAAGCTCCACAATATAGACATTGTTCAATATTTGCCCTGAGGATCTGCAACCAAATTAACGTTGTTTTAAAACTCTTACTCTTTAAACACTCTTTTCACAAGAATACACGTGCCACTGAATGTGGTTTGGGCAACGACGAGGATATTGGTATAGGAAGCCGATGTTTGCGAGTTGAGTTACACCTGTGCACACTCAGAGAAATGTGTGGACCGGAAGAGGGGAATTAATTATGCGGATCACTCAAGTATAAAATTGTCCCTCCGACACACATGGAGACCAATAGATGTGCAAACAGAGTGTGGTTTAAATTGGCTTCCTGCTGGTGCATTTGCATATCCAGCACACATTGGACATTGTTTTCGTTTTTCACATTTAGTGCCCTGTCATTTCGTTAGGCAGAAAGGTACATTACTTAGCATTTTGTTAGCTTCCCAGTTTTATCCCCCGTATCTGTTCCACTTGGTGTTCAATGGGGCTTATTACAAAGTGGTTTTCATTACTGTCAGACGTCAAGTAATTTACTAGATAAAAGACGGCAGCTTTTTTCTGGAGCTTTCTCGTGGTGGTAGGAGCGTTCATCTGCTGGTGTAGCTGTTTGGAAATGCTAGCTGCGTCTCTTAATAACTGGTGAACGGTTTCACGGCACTTAGGACACCATGATGCTAATGGGTTCTTTGCAGCTGTACGGTGAAGCTGCTTGTTGCCATTTGCTCGTTGCTGTTCATTAGCAAGAATTTTAAAGCCAAATTGCAGTAAGTGTTGGTTGACAAGTCTGACAAAAAAGATTTTTATTATTGTTATGAGATGATGATTGATATTATGTATGAGAATATTGTTTTCTCTCTTTTAATCCTTCTGGATTTGAACTCCCCAGTATCTGTGCATCACAGTTTCCTAATCTGGTTTGGTGCTGAAGAGATGTGAAAACAGGGATGGCGCTTTGATGTTAGAGGGATGTGAAAACAGGGATGGCGCTTTGATGTTAGAGGGATGTGAAAACAGGGATTGCGCTTTGATGTTAGAGGGATGTGAAAACAGGGATTGCGCTTTGATGTTATAGGGATGTGAAAACAGGGACGGCGCTTTGATGTTAGAGGGATGTGAAAACAGGGACGGCGCTTTGATGTTAGAGGGATGTGAAAACGGGGAAAACTGTTTGTTGTGTATTTGTTGTTGTAAAATAGGGGACTGCAGATGGTGGGTTTGGGTGTTCTGAGCCCCCTGCCACAGGGCTTGTTGAGTTTTTGATTGGGACTGCGGACTGTGGCATCAGCCCCTTTCTTTCGTGACTGAAAACCCTGGGCTTTTTAAACAAGGTCCCCGGCCTATGTCAGTTACCACTGCCGTCTCTGACTTTGATACTGTGGTTTCTGGCAATCCCGTGAACACCGCGATGCAGAAGCAGTCGCGTCATTGATCTGTAACATTTGTCATTCACGGTATTGCTTTGTGTCTGTGGTGTGAGGCTTGAAAAAGAGTCCCTATGCACGGCGGGTTTCCAACTGTCAAACGCACTCGGCGAGTGACTGTGAGTGTGGCTGACTCCTTCCCAAGCCTCCCGCCTGTCCATCTTCTTTTTCCGCGCATAATGATCTCTCCCGTTGTTCTCTCAGGAAGGGCGCCTGTACTGGCACGCAAGACCCGTGCCGAAAGGCTTGTTCCCTCTCTGCGAGTGTCAGGGGAAACAGAAGCACTTCATCAGCCTTAAAGCGTCTCGCAGAGAGGCGGCGAAACTCCCCGAAAAGTGACGACTGACAGGAAGTCGCTTAACAACAGCGGCCCTGAGCGCTTGTACAACATCAGTGGAGTTCGACCAGGTCGGGGAGTCTAGTCCCTTACCCACTGCATCCTGTCGACCGGGATGAGAAGGGGAAAGATGCTGTTCGTTAGCAGTCCACAGTGAGATTTGTGTGTGTGGAGAGAACACTGTACAGGAGTCTCGTAATCCTCTCTTTTTTCAGGCCGTTTCGTGGAGTTTTGATTGACATCTCACAGAACAGTTGCTCAGTATGGAACTAACACATTTGGCAGTAGGAACTACATGGCTGAATTGAGATATTCTGTTCTTATTGTGTAATAAGTCATTGTCATTGGTGCTGGTGCAGGTGTATTTGACAACAGCACTGTTTTGCATGCTGCCTAATGCTACTTTAATGGCAAACTTAAGTCATTAAATCATTGCACTAATGAATGACAAAGGAAAACAAGTAGTCTGGTTTTGGCAGACGTATGCTGCCCCCTTCAGGACAGCTTTGTGAGTTAGAAATATGTGTATTTAATTCTTTATCTTAATTTATTCTGCATTAAATCCCATGTAGACCATTTGATTTCTTTAGATCGTGTTGGGAAAACCATTATATTTGGTAAATCAATGTCATTTCCCTCAAATTACGCTATTGTTGGCTCCTCCTGAAACCCAAATTAACATAGAATTACTTACTTCAGCTGGCATACTACTGTCTCAGTGAGAAACAGTGGAGAGCCAAAGCAGACTGCATTCTGGTGTAGGGAGACATGTGAACATTAACACTCTGCAGGATTTCTGCGGTATAGCCCCCTCTAGTGGATACAGTGATGTAATGCCGGGAATTCAAAAGTAATCAGCCTTAATTTACGAAATTCAGTTATTTAAGGTAAATAATATGGGTATGGATAATATGAGTGTAATATGAGAGAAAATACATAAGACCCTTTTGATTGTCGCTCGTGAATGTTAGAATTCAGCAGGCATTATATAAAATCGCATTTAAACCTCTTTAATCCAGCGGCGTATCCGCAGAACCATGTATCATTGTCAAATTGACAAAGAAAAGAAAGAAGCAGCTTAACATTCAGACATACACTATATGGACAAAAGTATTGGGACACCTACACATTACACCTACTGGAGGTTTTATGACATCCCGTTCTTTATCATCCCAAAGATGTTCAGTAGGGTTGAGGCCAGGGCTCTGTGCGGGCCAGTCAAGTGCCAGGAGAACGTTTCCTGCCTGACTGCATTGTGCTAACTGTACAAGTTTAGTGGAGGAGGGATAATGCTATGGGGTTGTTTTTCTGGGGTTGGCCTAGGCCCCTAACTTCCACTGAAGGGAAATGTTAATGCCTCAGTTTACCAAGACATTTTGGAAAATTTTACTTTCTTAGGTTTATGTCATTCCGGTAACTGTCCCCGGTGAACACTGGAACGTACCTGTACCGTTTTAATGGTGAGACGGGGGAGCTTATCAGCCACGGAGCAGTCGCCGGCTTATCGGTGCTTTAAAACAAAAGCTCGCTCTTCAAAGGCGTCTTATTTTCCCCTCGCTTCTTTTTGAAGTTACAGTGTGGGGATAACAGAGAGGGATTCTGCTCCACAATCAGGCCCAAGCCAAGTACACATCTCCGGTTATTTGGTCCCATTTTCGTCCCTGACTTCCTGGAGGGGGTTTTCCTGGAGGCTAATTCGGCACTCAGCGTATTGGATTTAACAGATCGGCTTTCCTTTTCTGTCCTCTTCTCCAGGTTTCTTTTGGTGCCGGAGCACGCCAATGTCTGAATTTCTCTTTGATTATGAAAAAGCCAAGCAGAACCAGTGGCGTGGCGCCACTCATATACTTGGGACGTCACACTAAAATGTCTTCGCCCGGAAATTTTGACAGTTCCGCCGATTCCAATGAGTCCGTTCGGCTCAGGTTCTCCACTCCATGCTAATAAAGCTGGAAGCTGGTAGGAGGAGAAGTCCAAACCCAGAAGCTAGATAACAGATTTGGTTAAAGGTTATTTACGTCAGCACTTGCGTGTTGAAAAACGGGCAGAAAATGGGCCTGACTTAGCTACGATGTGGACTGTTCATGAAATGCTTTGGACAGTTGTCTTCACTGTTCCTACTATTTATCTTCATTCCCCTATCTTCATTAGCAGGTATTGTCATTTCCCTATGAAGTATTAAATAGTTTTTTGGCAAGGTTCCATATCAGGTTCTCAGCAGTCAAGGTTCCATATCAGGTTCTCAGCAGTCAAGGTTCCATATCAGGTTCTCAGCAGTCAAGGTTCCATATCAGCTTCTCAGCAGTCAAGGTTCCA
>JAOVYW010013275.1:0-37546 GCA_025775045.1 Hiodon tergisus | reverse complement strand
TGTGTGTGGGTGCGTGTGTGTGTGCGTGTGTGTGTGTGTCTGTGTGTCTGTGTGTTATGTGCGTGTGTCTGTGTGTTGTGTGCGTGTGTCTGTGTGTCTGTGTCTGTGTGTGTGTCTGTGTGTTGTGTGTGTGTGTCTGTGTGTCTGTGTGTTATGTGCGTGTGTCTGTGTGTCTGTGTGTGTGTCTGTGTGTGTGTGTCTGTGTCTGTGTGTTATGTGCGTGTGTCTGTGTGTCTGTGTGTCTGTGTGTCCGTGTGTTATGTGCGTGTGTCTGCGTGTTATGTGCGTGTGTGTGTGCGTGTGTCTGTGTGTCTGTGTGTGTGTGTCTGTGTGTTATGTGCGTGTGACTGTGTGTTGTGTGTGTGTGTCTGTGTGTCTGTGTGTTATGTGCGTGTGTCTGTGTGTTATGTGCGTGTGTGTCTGTGTGTTATGTGCGTGTGTGTGTGTGTCTGTGTGTTATGTGCGTGTGTCTGTGTGTTATGTGCGTGTGTATGTGTGTCTGTGTGTTATGTGCGTGTCTCTGTGTGTTGTGTGTTATGTGTGTGTGTCTGTGTGTGTTGTGTGTGTGTGTGTGTGTCTGTGTGTTGTGTGTGTGTGTGTGTGTGCGTGTGCGTGCGTTGTGTGTGATTGTGTGTGTGTGTGTGTGTGCGAGTGTTATGTGTGCTCGAGCCTTTGCAGAGAGAGGTTGGAGACAGCCACTCACGGGGAGGCTCATTTGCATGTATACAAATGAAGCATGAATAATGCACGTCCAGCAAACAATGAGGAGCCAACCAGATTGTCACTCAGTCTCTGCCCTCATATCTCACGCACCCCTCTACTCTGGAACAGGAGTGTGGGAACTGCAAGACCCCTGAGCTCCAAAAAGGGGTGCCATCTGTGCCACGTGGATGTATTGTCTGGGTTTCGTTGCCTCGCTTTTTAAATTCTCCATCCCCGATTACTGTCATTTTTTAAATATTCAATTTTGTTAAGAGACACCTTTCTTTAATTGTAATTGTGAATATATTGCAATTATATTTATTTGTTTTAATGGTAATAGGGGATTTCAATTACTCTTTTAATTTCACAAAACATTTCAAAAGCTAAATAAATCAAGCAGTATAGTATTTTCTGTGTGGCAATGTAAGTAATATTTTCCCATTTAAGATGAACGATCTTTAATCTTTTAAAACTTAAAATAAATTTATATTGCTTGAAAATTAAGTATGAAAATATAACAATGACATTGCGCTGTTTTATGTAACGGGAGGATGTTTTATGTAACGGAAAGATGCCCATTCCCTTATGTATGAAAAGTACCCAGTGTCTGTTTGACACTATGGTCTAAAAATAAGACTATGAGTCATACATTTTTACATAAGATATACACAAAACTTCTCGCTAGCTTTTTTTGTACAGTTATGAAGTTATGAACAGTGAAGTGAAAGGGACTGAGGGTCCCTGCCCACCACAAAGAGAACTCCCTCCTCACCTGCATCACCCAGAGATGTTTCCAGAAATCCAGTGCAAAAACGCAGTTCAAAATGTCAGAATAAAACATAACTCGATGTTTCCATTGGAGCCTTTTTTTTACAGCTTGACCTACATATTTGCACTTTTAAATAAAACCATGATGTACGAATGGGCGTGAAAAGCGTATACTGGTGCGGTGTTATTTTACTTAGCATTATTATCTATGCAATTTGAACGCTTCGAATGTAAATCTTCGTAAACGCATGCTTTCATCCAAGGCTCCATCTTTCATTTGAATGCAGGCCAGCGTCTCGTTGGTGGAGGGCCAATTTGGTTGGCTGCAGTGTGCTGCATGTGTTTGGATACTAACACGTCTCAGCATCCAAAATAGCTCCTTATGTTGGCTCGTTAGCAGTGTGCTCATCTCATCTGATTTCTCTTTACCCTGGACAGTAGAATCGTATGTAAATATTCACTTAATGAATTTTACACGTCTTCTTCCGGCAGTTCCTTTTGCACAGGTACATGCAAGGAGAACATAATTGATGTTTGCGCCAAGGGATTTTTCTGGGAAGCGTCCTCTGAAATTCAACATTTGGTTTATGCTGTGTTCTAAATCACCCTTCCTCTCCAAATCACCCTTCCTCCACTGTGGTAGGAGCACATGCATGCCGTTTCCCCTACATTTAAAAAAACTTCTGGATCCGAGGTTGTGGTGAGAAACAACCAGTCCTGCATCAGGAGTGAACCAATGCCAATGACAGCCATGCCAGCGTTGAACATTGCTAGGAGACGACGCTCTGTCGCCCCGAACAGGGAGGTAACCCGGCCCGTATAGGCGAGAGTGGGCCGCACATCGTCGGGCTTCGGGAGTAAGTACCGCCCTGCCTTCCGGGCGGAGAAGGAGAGGAGTCAGCTGCGGTCAACACGCCGAGCAAGGTCTCGTCCAGGCCAGAGGCAGCCCATAGCTTCGGTCCCCCACGTCCAGTCTGGTGGCGTGTTTTGTTTTTACCCTGCTCGGCCGACAAGCCGGTAGACACTATGGTTTTGTGTTACAGGGAGCCGGGAAGCGAGGGCATCCCAATTCAGTCATCTGCAGTGTGAGGGAAAGGTGATGCCGTTGCCATGCTTTCTCCTTCGGTTTTTGTTGTGGTTTTTGTTTGTTTGTCTGAAATACAATCATCGTATTTACCTCAGCTACCCAGGTGTCTTGCTCTGTTGGTCGATCTGGAGCGCAGGGTGGCAGTGCTGCAAACCCCCTCTGTGACGCACCCATCTCTACTCCACACTTTTGACAACACGGCCCAGGCGAGAGGGTCAGTGCAGGCACTCAAAGCCTGCAGGAGCCTAGGAAGCATTCATCAGAGAGGGTTCACGAGACACCCTGCCAATGCACTGCCACTTCAGCCAAGGCACTTATTCTTCACTGCTTTCTGCTGCAGGGGACGCCTTTGACCTCACGTGACAGGTGAAAGATTTCCAGTTTGTGTTTTTGGAAACAACTTCCAGATCTTTAAATGTCAAGTTTATGTGGACTTAACTCTCCTACAAATGAATCCAGCTCGCAATGGGTAAAACCACCCATTGCGAGCTGCATTAACTTAATCAGTATGAAATTGTTTTCAGACCACTACAATAACTCGACCGGTGTTCTTCGGTTGGACGTCTGAAACCCCTGGTGCAGCACCCTTTGTTCAGTCCTGTATTATTATCACTCTGACTTTTATCTAATGTTGTGTATTGAAAAATATTTTGCGATGCTTCAACAAATCATATTCAAACCTTCAGTTTTCTCTCACGTTATGGTCTCAGCAGTTAAATAACGTGAGTCACGGCTACATAAAAGCAGTCTGCTTTCTGCGGAGCTCTGAAATACATCTCAGCATCAGTCATGTCACAGTAACCACGAGGCGGCCGTCTGAAAAGATGACATGATTTATTAGTGATATTATTTGATCTCCTTCAGGACTGACAGAGACACTCAGTTTAGGTTGGGACGACTGCTTGTCTCGGTGAAATGGGACAGGATTCGTTGGAGTCTATTTTTACGATTTCTGCCAAGTACAGAAGAAATGGAAAAGGCGAATTCTCTGTAAATATACATGTCCTTAGTGGCAAGCAATTGATGAAAGTTCCAGAAGTATAATTTGTTTTTTGTTGCACAACTGAATATGTTTTATTTTTAGTGAATGAATGCATCTCGATAAATAAGATCATTTCTAGCCTGACAAACAGGAAGGTGACATGGCCGACGTATTTATATAATTGCATACTTATTTTTTTTTGCGTCTGCACAGAGGCCCAGTTCTGAGACGCGCAGCAGTCTTGGTTGTTGCCATAGGGACCGAATGCTGTAGAATGCAGACATGTCCTGCAGACTGCCCCAAGTCTCATGGGATGTGCCCAGACATAACCCCTCTGGCTTTTTTAAATTTATTTTTTTACTTTGAGCGGGAGATGAATATGCATGTCTCAAAATTTTGGACAATTTTCAAAGGTTTAAAACAGGCTTAAAACAGGATCTAAGTGCCAAGTGTATTTTCCATTAAATATGTAAATGTTGGTCTGTGCATTAAAATATTGTTGTACCGAATTTATTAATATCCTCCTCCATAATATCAGTCTGAAAATACGGATTTTCTGAGTAGTTTAAACGATTACATGAAGGAACAGCATGAAATTGACCGGCTGTCCCATGATTACATGCCGTCGAAATGATCCCCTGAGCAGATCATTTCCTATGGGTATTAAGATTTTGCTTTGAACTGCAGCACGCAGTAGGGAGTAATGATCATATGTATTTAAAAATCCTTTTTATTCAAAGGCATTTCAATTACTGATATTTAAAAGATTCCAAGAGGTGGTATAAGATCAACTAAGATAATCTTAAAATGACTTTTTATTGCTTTACAAAATACAAAATGTTTCCAGTGTAATAAACACAGACGGTGTGCCATGGAACCACGTACCTCAGAGTATGCCATTCGGTTTAATATGTTAATATTTAATTAATCAGAATATTATTCTGAGTTTATCAGGCTTGCAAACTGGTGCCATTGCAATCAGTTTTTTGATGGAACCATGAGAACTATTGTCCATTTGTGTCGTACTCCAAACTGCATGTTTTAGTTGATGATAGACACCTCTGTTAAACTTTCCCATGACACTTCTCTAAGAGTTCCTTTCGTCACGGAAAAGAAAAGTAGATATTGACAAGCAGAAAATGTTCGATCTGACACGAAGACGTTTGCATTCGAACACTGGTGACCTCTAGTGGAAAACAGTTTGAACATCAGACCCTCTGGTAAAATTCACAACTAACGCAAAAGGGATCAGAATATGACATACATTCAGTAACCGCTCCTAAAAACACACACTTTGAAGAAAGAAAAGATGGAAGAAAAACACATACAGTGTATACAAATATCTTTTTTTTATAAAAACACTGATGTCAAAGGAGTTCAATGTTCACTTTTAAACAAAGGCAATTATTTAAAACAAATACAATTTATTTTTGTTAGCCTTAAACAGAAAGACATTCATCAAGGTTGCTACAAATGAGGCAAATAGATTTGTATTTGTTTAAAGTTCACTCAGTCAAAGGCCATTAGGCACTTTTGCTTATGGAGAAAATGAACTCTATTTGCAATAGAGCATTTATATGAACGTCGATGCAGGCCAAAATCAGTTACCTCAGTTTGTTAATATTCTTTTCCACACATTAAAATATTTACAAATTGGAGTCACTACTTAGGCTATATGAATATATATAATTACACTAAAATAACCGATAAGTATGAAAACTGCAGCAGTGATTATGATCAGGAAAATTGTGTAATTTGATTATTAAGAGACATAAACTCAGACAAAGACGGCTGCATTAAACTTTTACACAATTCCCCAGAAGAAAAAAACACAACACAGGGATGACCATTAAGGATTACTGGCACTGGCCAATGGGCTAGTTAATTTCTATTTGCCAAGATTCCTTATCCTTTCCCACAGCAAAAGCAACATTTTCAAATGAAATAAATTAAGCAGTAACGGATTTGGGATGTTGTTTAATCATACCACAACATTAAATCGTTGAATAATAAAAAATAAAAAAATACCTAGGCTACATCAAATAAACTTGCTATGTTTCTTTAAATAAATATTCATTCTGCCCATTTGATTTAGTTAGCCGTTTAATTACATTTAATTTAACTATGCTTAACTGTGTCTCCGAAAGGGTATGTGCATTGAAGGGAAATAGCAAACTTAGCTAGCTATATATATGTGGTTGGCTCTTACGACCCAAGTGATCGAAGTGTTTGAAACTGATTTGACGGTGCACCAGTACGATAATGTTACTAAATATATGTAAAACTACTAGTTATTTCCTGAAAAAACATATCCGGGGTGCCAGTTTACATAGGGGAAACCCTCCCCCGAGTTTCTTCATGACCCGAAACATTTGCTATATCCATAGTGCCAAGCTTTTATTTATGTTAAAGTATTTCCCTGCCAATCATTCAAAACGTGCCCCATTCCGCACATGGAAGATGATTCTGCGTCCGAAGGCAAAATAATTTCAGGAGGGATTAAAAATGCATTCTGAAACTAAAAGTTTTTAATATGTACTCAACAAATATTCGTTCTGTGTGTCTTTAAAATGTTTAATGTGTTATATTTACACCTTACATCCCAGTGTTAGATGCATTTTTTGTTGGAAGACAACAATACATTTTTTGTGAGGAAGATCTCAGTTGAATAGCATTTAGCCACTCAGATCAATGCGTGCTGTTTGTTTTTAGTGGGGAGATGGGTTTTTGATTTAGCGGGCAGCTGGCAAATTAAAGGTACTGAAACTAAAGAAATATTTTTAAAGGTTTTTGGCTGGGATTTCCCAATATTTCATCAGGGATTACTGATATTTTACTGATATATTACTGATATATGCAAATAACTGATATTAAGCTGTTATTGAGTCCTTTTCTATCGTTTCTGTGTTAGGAGATTTCTGCTTTTTATTTTAAAGTACGCTCAGAGAATATGCCTTGAACAAGCAAATGAACAAACATTTAAATAATTAGTGATTTTACAAATTGCTTATATAGATCCACTTGAAATCTAAGTAATTCTTTCAAAATTCTAAAGCATTTAAATAAAATGTAATAGCAAAATAGGAATGATTCTAGCAAATATAGTAGTAGAATACAACCAAATGTCCTAATAATTTGATAGCATATATAAAAAATATAATATGTCAAAATCCTTCAAACTTTGGTGTTTATTTTCACATTTGAATCTTCACGGTCAGAATCTTCTTAAATAATTAATTTACAATTAAAATTTAAACAGCCATAATTAACTTTAGATTTTAAAAACAATAATTAAGTAATTTGACAACATATTATATAGCTAAATCTGTCCCTTTGAGAGACATACTTTCAAAAAATGAATGAACTCTAGCTAAAAGATAGCTAAAAGATATTTTTCCCCATTTCCCAGTGTAATCAATTTGTAGAAAAGAAATATCCCATCACAGATGTCATATCCGAATGCTAAATCACCCAGAGATTAATCTCTGGTCTGACACGACATGGTGAAGTCTGACCAACTAACTAGACTATGGATTCTGGCCTGTAGTTGAGGCACAACTAACACGCACAGTTAAAATGTTATGCGATAAAAGATAATTTCATTATATGTAGAATAAAAAAACAGGTTAAATGTCAAGGGTTTCTGTGAAACACTGTGCTGTATGCTGGGCAAGCAGATCAGGAGATCGCCCTCTGCTGTTTACTCTGACTCGTGACAAGAGAAACACAGGTTGCTGTGAAACTCTAAGCCCCCGCGACAGACAGACTATAGCGTAATTAAAGTGAGTCCAAAACATTTTTTGCTCTCAGGCAGGAACCACACATGACCTAGGGTGTAAAGTTCAACACTGGGGTGTTTGAGGGGGACCCCCCCTCCTCCTGCCTTGGGTCTACAGGGGGACCCCCCCTCCTCCGTGAGACAGGTTTCTGAAGCGGCGCTTCCCAGCTATCTCTGCCATCCGTCTACGATCTCCAAATGCCTGGTGGGTAGCCCCACCTTGCTCTGTGACGGGTTCCGGGCTGCACCGTGCTGAGAAGGGTAGGTCCTCTTGTGGACGCCCTCTCTCTCGTCGGCAGGGTACAGCTCCTCGCCCGGGTTTGCGGCGGAATCCGGGTTGCTGAGAGGGGAGGTGTGACCGATATGGTACTGAGGTGGAGTGGTCGGAGAGCAGGGGCGCTCTGGGGAGACCTGCTCAGATTTGATATTGAGGTTGAGGGACGATTGCGGCGGCGTGGTGGGTGTAGAGGTCTGTGCAAGGAAGGGGCACCCTCCGCTGGACATCCTGCAAACAGCAACGGTTATTCTCATAATAAAAACAAATCACGGGTCCTCCTATTGCCTCACATCAATATTGCATTCACATTTTGTCATATACAGCCGAAATGGGATATTAGAGATATCCAGATTGCAAAAACTCCATTATACAATTCTGAAACAATAACAAAAACGATACAAAAAATTGCCTATAGAGGTCAGTCATTCACAAGTAACAGAATTCAACAAATGGAGCCTCCAAACATTCCGCTTCCTGCCACTTTCTCACTGCAGTTTCACCTGTGCTCAGACGGGTGACCTCCTGCTCGTAGGGCTCAGTCTGCACTCAGGTAAGCGCCACTGGGGAAGCCGTGGGTGGCTGTGTTAATGGTTGTGAAGACTCCCTACAGAGCGCAGTCACAAGAGAGGCCTTACCCCAGACTAATGTGAGAAATTTGCACTTCCTGGTGTTGAGACGGCTGCCAGGGATTTGCTGCATTGCGCTGAAGACTCATGGCGTGGGTAAAACCCGGGTGAGGGTATTCTAAGGAGAGGAAGTACAACGTCATTTCGTCCGATTTCTCATCAAGTTCGCTGCTGTCACCGAAATGTCTGCATGCAATTACAGACTGATCCAACATTTACGTTTATATACATTTAATATTTATTCGTTATCAAGATTGAGGACCGCCACACCGCTGACATAGTGATGTGGATAAGGACCACACAATTTTGCACGTAAGAGAGAAGTAGTTAGTGGATGAGTTCGGGGGGGGGGGGGAAAGGCGCTAAGTGCTAATTGAGGAATATTCGTTTATTTTGTAGGCATGAGCTGTTGGCTTACCAGGGGGCCCAATGGGGGAGAGTCCGTACCCCCCCAAACTGTGTCCTAGCAAACCTGCCTTTCCCATTGTCAACATCTGGTTCCCGGGATGCATCCCTTGGTATAGCACCCTCTGTTGGCAAAAAAAGAATCGTTGCTAGAGTCTGGGACATCAGTGCGCCAGACAGAAGGAGGGCCACAAATCTTGACGACCACACAGCCCATAACAACAGCAGCAGTCTTACATTTTTCAGTTTAGCTTACAATTTCTACAATCATCCACTTGTACAGCTGGATATCCCACTGTTTCTCTGGATCTCATTAACGGGAGTGGACTTCCCCTCACCGCGTTGCTGAGGTTGGGGCGGGCACCAGGCAGACCAGGATGGGCCTCCGCTCGCCGGCTCTCATAGCCAAGGTTGAGGGGAGGAGGGGTCTTCATTTCCAGGGCTTTTCCCAGGTTGCTATGGGAGAACACTGAGTAGCCAATGCCTTAAGAGAAAGACAAATAGGAAGTGAAACACAGGATGCGGTTAAAATTTAATTTCTATGTCTGTACCTTTCAAAAGCCCTAAAAATGTTCAGACATCCGTTGCTGATAAACACCATGACGTGGTGTAAACGGCTTTGCTGTAAGCAGCTACCTTCGCATTGCCCCAGTGTAGAGAAATGTATATAGCTAACAATCAAAATGATTGTTTTCATTTTCAACATAATGCACCACAGAGACTGTGTTTGTGTCACAGTACAACTGAAAAATAAGTCAAGGGGCCTGGTAATTACGAAATATCATGAAATCATCATCCAATAATGCTGTGGCTAATGAAGTAACTAACTGCAATTGACTAGTACTTCCTGAAAAATGCTCTAGCCTTACCTGCGTTGCTTTTACCAGTATAAGACAAAAGGGCAATTATAAAAATACACAAACCCCCCCCCCCCCTTTTTTTTTAAAGGGTAAAGGTTTGTACATAGGACTACGTTGCCGTTACTGAAGTTGGAATAAGACTGTGACAGTGCACTAGAAATAGAAGTTGCGTGTGAGACAAGATGAGCTGCAGGTGTATAAACCTCAAGCAAGCCCGGAGCCATGTTCTCGAATGGGGCCATTCCCCTCACTACAGGCGGGGGTTTCCTGTACAGTCGACAGGCACAGTCGGCGGAACAGAACCGACAGACACCGTGAGATAGCTCTGCTACGTGCGTCCAAGCCAGGCCCTTGATCATGAAATCCGGCGCCCGCCGGTGCAAGCAGACCCAAGAAATGTGTTTACACGGTGTACTTCAGTCCTCTCATCTGAGAGGTTTACCACGTGACAGGTTTGAGTGAACCTGTCGACCGATACGTACGTTGGGAGGGATCTTTCTGCGGTGGTTCACCTAAGATGAAGACAAAGACAACGTCTTCGTCTTGCCTTATTTAACCTAAGCTGCTCTGCCCGGACGCCTAACCATCGCGTAACCGTCGGGAACTCTGGTAAGAGGCCGAGTACCTCGCTCTCAGCTATAGGTGGTTTTGGAGGTAGCTGCTATCTGGTGTTGGCCCCTTAGCCCCATTCCGCCGGCGCGTTTCTGAGTGTGGGCCAGTGCTCTGACCTGAGTGCGGAGGCATCAGGGCAGAGTGTGCGTTGGGACAGGCTGGGCTAGATGAGCCCGGTTTACAGGAGACGGGTTTGAAAGCCGGGGATCTGTGCGGTCCCGGGTTCGGACCGGGGGAACTTCCTGCGGGGAATCCATTCTCGCAGCTGGTAGAACCCGAATACTGGGCTTCTGAGGGGAGGAGATGGGGTGCCTGGGGAGAAACGGATTCACACGCACAGGAAAGACTGCTTAAACAAGTTAAGTGATTGCTTGATGGTCACTTTGGAAAAATATTTACTAAAAGATAAATGCACTAAAATGTATCTTAACCGATTGTTGAAAGCTGAAAACTGGAGTGGAAAAAAAACATCCTAGAATGAGAGTAGGTCATTAGCACTGTTTCTTAAAGGTCGCTTACAAAGTAGCGCTGGCGTGCAACAGAAAGGTCCATGCCCTCGTTGAGCTCCTGGAACTTCTCCGCTGTCACCTGCATGGCCTCTTCCTGATCAAGTTCCCCCCCGTCCAGGCCCAACCCTTTCCTGCGCAGAGTCTGATGTTTGCAGCAGAGAGGAAAGACAGCAGACCCCATCAGCGCAACACTTAGTGATAAGGGTTTCGTAGAACCCAGGCCCGCCTTTGAAAAACATAATGTTAATGATTTAGAACCCTCACAAGCCACAAAAAAAAAAAAAAACTGTCAACGCTTGAGAAAAATCTCAATATTTATAAACATTTTTTAAAGGAATGGAGGGTAGGGGAAATTCGAACTGTGGGACGCACGCTGCCTCGCGCCACACGCCCCGGGGTTGGAGTGCTGGGTCGTACCTCGAGTATGTCCGTGTTGGTCCGGCTCTCGTGGGGCTCGCTGTACTCGGTGTACTTGAGCAGAACCTTGTCCATGTCAGTGCTGGCGTACTGGAAGAGGCGGTTGGCGCTGTTGAAGATGATGAGGGCGATCTCGCAGTCGCACAGGACGCTCAGCTCGTAGGCCTTCTTCATCAGCCCAAACTTCCGCTTGGTGAAGGTCACCTGATGAAGGAGGCGCGCAGAGACACAAGGCGAAGGGTGGCTGACGCTAGCTTTTCAGCTTGAAATATTATTCATCAGTTTGCTTTTGAATTTTATCATTTATACTGACAGGACTGCAGCCTGCTGGCGATACTGTGTGCTGACCATTCAGCACCCATAGCAGTAATTTAAAAAAATGACTGCCTACATGTATTTATATTCACAAGATGAAAATTTTATAAGTATTCACTGAAAAGTAAACACGCGAGAGCCCACTTTACTGATTTAAAAACCTGATTAAAACGTTGTGAGTGTATTCTAAACCTACAACACGCACGTCATAGATCCCCTGCCCAAATTCTAGCTTCTCATAAGCACCTTTAATGTCTATGGTTCGCTGGAATGGTCGACATTAAGCTAAATGTTTTTGTAATATAATATATTTTCAATATATTTTTAACTCCCCTTCTTTTTACAGGTTTTACTGAAACGTAAAATATAAAGATCTCCAGTGACACAATAACCTTTATCCAGTCGGCAGGCAGAAACTGAGAGGAGGGGTGCTGCCTCGTTACCTGGCGATTTCGCTGGTCCAAAATTCGAGAGATCTGGATCTTTTTTCGCCCCATGTTTTCCGCGTTGTGCTTCTGTTCGGATGGATGGACAAACGGACGCTCTGCAAAAGTACGTATAATAAAATATTACGCCTTGGTGTCGTTTCACCTAAGGCACACGTAAGAGGTATTTTAAGAAATTAAAACCTTTTTTTTTTTTTAGGCACTAGGACAATTCTTACATGACGTTATCAGATATTTAATACGTTGTAATAGAAATTACGCACTGAATGCCAGTGTGACCTGTGGTGAGAGGTAATCTAGAAAGGTGAAATAAAAACAGGTTAAACGAACCTTTACATTTAACCAACTGCTTGTGAAATTGTCACCAACAGAGTGAGCCAACAGAGGACAGAAATCTTTCAAACCCGGGATTGGCAAAATAGGGGCCTGATACAGCGGTCGAAATCTGAAACAAATTCTATGGGAAATTTTGCTTTGTTTAACAGATGCGGGTCAAACCCGACCTATTAGAGCACTATAGTTATTTATACCCTGATGAGACAACGTTTGCTAAAGTTAGCCCGGCCCTGAGTTTGGGTTACCCTGGGTTACCCAGGCACCGATGCTAATTTCCGGCAGGCAGGGTTAAATATATGCCGTCTCCCATTAAAGGTGGAGCGAGCATTGTGGAAACGGGGCTAAGAAAAGCACCCAGTTAAAAACGGGACAAAGTTCTCGTACACCTCCGCTTCTCCCACGTTTAAGTGGCACTGGGCAATGCGGAAAAGAAAACAAGCCATCAATTTTAGGGCCAGAGTCACCAGTCCCTGGAGTTACCAGCAGCAGAGAATATTCAATTGGCAGTGCATTCTACTCCGGTTCTGCAGTGCTGCCACGAAGAAGCATGGGGATTTGGGCTTGGCGGCGTTGTAGACCCCGTGCAGATCTCAGTAACGGAAGAACGTGATAACAGTAGTATCTATTATTTTACCATTTCAATTTTTGTTTGTATGTAAGGGATATAATAATTAAATTATCTATACTACTGCACAGGTAGATATGAAGTCAGCGCCTCTAAGAAAGATCAAACATAATAAGAATTTTATTGTTTTCCAATGTTCCTATGCTTTTTTAATTATTTTATAACTCCAGATGTGAAATCACAGGAGAAGGAGAGAGAGAACGCAGACGCTCCGTGTGAATGCCGGCCTTCACAGGAGAAGGAGAGAGACGCTCCGTGTGAATGCCGGCCTTCACAGGAGAAGGAGAGAGAGAACGCAGACTCTCCGTGCGAATGCCGGCCTTCACAGGAGAAGGAGAGAGAGAACGCAGACGCTCCGTGTGAATGCCGGCCTTCACAGGAGAAGGAGAGAGAGAACGCAGACGCTCCGTGTGAATGCCGGCCTTCACAGGAGAAAGAGAGAGAGAACGCAGACGCTCCGTGTGTAGTAGTGATCCTTCACACGCCCATGCAGTCCCGGTCCTTGTAGCTTCCGCAGGGGATCGCGTGGGACCCAGGGGAAAGGCTGTCGTGTTTTCTCTTCGATCGGACCAGCATCAGCCACTCCTATATTTAGAGCGCAGTCCTAATTGGCGTGTGGATGTAAGCCCTGCGCTTCCCACGACCCCAGGAGAACCTGCTGCCCCCCGGCCCACTCCTGCCATGCTGGCATTTAGGGCATTTCTGTGGAATTCACCCCCCTGTGCCACCATTTCCATATAAAGTAAACACTGTACGGGGCTCCCGCGGTCTGACCCCGCACATCCTTGAGAAACCCCACATTCATGAGAAATTAGCGACATTAACGCAACGTGTTTTTGTATAGCTCAGCCAGAACCTATGCCGCTTTCTGCTGTCAGATGACAATGTACACACACACGCACAAAATTGAGAAAAATGAGCCACCCTCTCGTTAATAGAAGCGGGTCACTAAAGGAAATAAATCTTTTATAAATGAAACTTAATTTAGTCTGTGTAAAATGTCAAGAAAACCCCCAGCTATGTAACTCAGTGTTTAACAGTGTTTTCACACAGGCATTCTCAGTCCCTCATATAAAAACTTCAACTTGTATCGTCATGTTTTTTTCCCCTCATAACAAACTCAAGACATTCATTCAACGGCTATTAGAAATATTTTTGAAAATTTGAAATATCAAGAAAGGTAATGACTCTAGCTTGGTGTTCAGACAAAGTTTGAGTTTTCAGCAAACTCTCCGAGATGATTTCATGCCTCCCACTTCATTTAAAAATAAACCTGTGTTACCGCGGCCGACATCCTTTTAAAAAAAATCAGATTCGGTCACTTCTCAGGAAAGATGTTTTAGCATTATGTTCATGGCTACTTCGAATTTCCTAGTTCCAGTGCTCACTTTATGTTTAATTGACAATGTTACTGTTGGTTTGCAGTCTAGAGATTCTGAAGCACGCTGAATACATGGTCAATCCACCCTTACTTCAATTCTAACCTGTGAACTTGATTCAAAAAAGCAAAACATATCTGCTTTCCTAATAAATCAATTAAAAAACTGCTTTCTTCTTACCAAAAGCATCGCCTTCTCGTTGAAGTAGCTGAACTCCTGTTTCATTTGAAAATGTAACCGCAAATGTCAATAACGCGTAGTTCGTGTTTTATAAATTTTTATAAATCCACACCCATGTCTTCCAACCTGTGGAATTCCATTACAATCTGTTTGCCACTGCTCTTTGACTTCAACTACATTTGCACGCTAAAACAAATTAATTTCCAGCTTGTAGTTAAAAACAAAGCTCTTGAAATGTAATTCTTAAACATGAAATTAAATTCCGTATAGTTTATATGCACAAGTGGACATAAACAAGTACACTAGTGGGCATAAAAGGAGATTCCATACAGAAGCTATAAATTGTCACATTCCTTTCCACCCACCAGTAACCCAAGTATCTTTTGGAAGCTTCAATAAAGTTACAAAAATTCACTGCCGAATTTACATCCAGACAACGAAAATGTAACTGGCTCATACTGCAGCCTTTCACTACCACTGACACATGGAGCTAATTTAGCATTTAGCAGCTAAATAAATGTGTCGTTATGACGTTATGCATCACGAGTACGCTCAATGGCATAACAATCCAGAGCAGGAGGCTACAGCCAAGTAGCTACGCAGCTACGCGAGTAACAGCTTCACCAAGCACGTACGTTACAGACTAATTAGTCAGACGATGGCAATCCTTTAAAAAAAATGTTTTATTTGAAATCGCCAAATTTGTACTGTGCGGATGAAACTCGGGTTTATCACTACAAATCCCAAGAGGAAGTATAAGGAAGGGCGGGGTGAGGAAGTAAGCTACTCCAAACCTACTCCTTTTCAAGCCACCCGTCCCTTTTCCCTCATTGCCTATCGTAGGAGAGGCCCGTCCCTCCCGACGGTACCGAAAGCCCGTGGGCGCCCAGGTACCTGTTGGGAGACACTAAGTTAGTGACGAGCTGAGAGAAGCACTGCCAAATTAGCCCACCCCCAGCCCAGGCGGAGCAATGCCAAGCGCGCCCTCCCAGTTACGACAGGACCGGCGCACTCCAGCTCGCGAGGCTCACTCTGCATTCGGGGGGGGCACCTTCACCGACTGGCGGGAAGCTCAGACTATGGCCTTGCGAGGTACAGAGTGCTGCAAGGCCGCTCACCGGCCTGCTGCCACATACCCATCTGCAGGAGCTAAACCCCTGGATGCCATTTCAATCAATCGGTCTGGGTAAAGACAACATCGCCGACAGGGTTCCTCAAACCGAGATGGATGGAGCAGAAGAGACGCGTCCCCGCGCGGCGACGAACGAGCGGATAACATCCTTCGTTCTCACGAGCAGAGCCCGTTCTTCCTTTCTGCTCCTGTCCATGACTAGCTACCTATATTATACCTAATATAATTTCACTCAACTGTTCGAAGCCACTCTGGGGTCCTGGGTTTCCTGCAAACAGCCGATGGACCCAGGTTTTAAGTACATCACCCCTGGGGATTGCATTTCGGATGTGTATCTCACTCATATATATATATAGGTATATAATTGTTTCTAAAGGCTGCTAATTCAGAATGACATTGCCCGTAACAAAAAACCACAGCCTCATTCAAAAAATAGATCTGCTATCAGGTCTCAGTCCAGAGAATGCTAAGGTGTGTTCACTGAAAATTAAATTTATGCGCTGTAAATGCTAAAAAGCATGCAGTTTAAAAGTATCTAGGTTTAGGGTTATATAGTCACAAAACATATTTACACAATATCCGTGACCAGCAGCTTAAACAACATGGATACTTTTTTTTTGGATTAGAAATTGCACAACCATTGAAAAACAAAAAGTGTCGGGGAAAAAAAACTCAAAGACATGAAAATGAAAAAAAAAAACCTGTTAAAAGGTCGAGGGGTTTGAAAACGGAACGCTGCGTATGCACATTATGGTTAAGGGGAGAAGGGAGTGTATCACACTATATTATTACACATTACACACTACACACTATAGTGTAATTATTGCAGCAGCACGGTCACCCCTGTGCCCAGGAGAGACTGCTGTTTCCTCTGCTACTCTCCCAGAGGCCGGACAGTGGAAAGAAACACACAAACACTGAGGCCCGTGCAGCAGGTTCCCAGTCTCCGGCAGACACAGGGCCTCTCGGGGGGGGAAGGGAAGGCCCTAATTGCTTACCAATTCACCGGGACAACACTGCCAGAGCACCAACAACAAACAGCCTCATCATTAAAACTCTCAGCCACAGCCAATCACGCAGGCAGGGAAATCCTGAAATTCGTTACTGCAACTGGACAAGGGAATCTAGAAAAGACCAAATGCAAAAAACTTAATTTTCCCCCTTATTGCACGTAACCTGACGGACACCAAACAACGCACACTGAATGAACCTCAAGCTGAGATCAAATAATTAGCGTCGTTAGAAGAGCAGAATTAACATCATAATGTACATCAACAGTTTGTAATTGCCTGTCTTCGTTGAAGTTTAGTTTTCACTAATAAGAGGGGAACCCTGGGGCGGCACAACCTTAATAAGAAAATAAGATTTATTAAAGTCACAACATTTATTCTGGACGATTTTTATCTTTATATATTAATTCATATTAAGAATGGGGACGGTGGGGTTGGCTTTTGCTGTTGTGAAAAGCGAATTAATTACTCTGGCAAGTGACTTACATTGATGTGACTCATCAAGTTGACTCTTTCCCTAAAACATCATTTATTCCCAGATTAGCTGGTTTATATTAAAAAAATTTTTTTGAATTTGTTACCAATCCATTACATTCTGGAACATAATTTATCAGGGTGTGAGATTATTTGTGCCTGTAACTTTCCATCTGAGTGTACTGCCCCCCTTTGATAATAAATAATTACATTTATTGAGTATTTAATAATATTTTATAAAACATCAATTTAAAAATACATTGTTACAATTTTGCTACAATGTTTAGATTTTCTCTTGCAAAATTGTCAACATCTAAACCTACCAAATACAACCAATTATCCCAGACGTCTTTGGTAGCACACAAACGAATATAATACTATAATACTTGGATGATTATCTAAATCTACATAAGACATATGCAGCAGCCCTGGGCCTGGAGTTCCAGAGATGCTTCTGGGTTCGGTATCAGGCAAGCACAATGTAATTAGATTGGTTACTACACCAAGGTAACCCACATGAACCTAGAGGGGAGGTTAATATTTCACTATGAAGCGAGATACCACACAAAGACATTCTCTCCGGAGACTCTTGTTGTACGTTAAATACGAACTTATTTTCTGTAATACTCAGGAGGAAAGGAACTGTAAAACTAGACATAAAAAAATATCTTGCACGAAATCTTCACTCTCCAGTATGATCACGGTATTTCTCAAGGTAACATAACCAAAATATCTCATCCCATCCTCTCATCCAATTATTACGCCTATCACTTTTAACACAAACGTTACCTTTAAAACAGCAAAACAAATTCAATAGTAAAATATATACGTAAGACTCACTTGGTATTCCTCTCTTTTGAAGATTCCCGATGTTCCTCGATGCTTATCGTGCAGTACCTATAACTTTATTCCAAAAAAACAAAAAAACAATGTAACTTAATAGTGACGCTTCTTCTTGTGCGCGAGAACCTCCCTGTTAAAAACCAACAGATTTCAGCCGTTTCATTTTTTTCTGAGTAACCTAAAGTTGATATTAACATGTGCTCTATTGCTGCTTGGCACGTACACCTGATGCTCGTCAGCGGCTCGGGGAAGCTAACGACAAACCGCAAAATGTCAGATGTAGTTACTGGGCAATTGTCACTTAGCATAAAACGCCCCCTCGGTTATGCCATTGGCTTAACCTGTGCCTACAATCCTCCGCCTTTTTATTCTTAGTAATAACTCCTGTAGTGGAAAACTGAAACTCCTTTTAATGTAGGCAGTTTGACTACTATCCCCAAATAAACCCGTAAGTATCATGCAGTAATGTTTTTGTATTGATGTGCGGCCAGGAAAAAGGTAACAGGGAAAATGAACGCTACCAATCAGCAGTTTATCAGTCCCGCAAATCATTCTCTATGTAGTTATTTATTTAAAACACATCTTATTTGTATATATATATATATATATATATATATATATAAAAAAATAAAAAAAAAAAATATATATATATATATATATTTTTTTTTTTTCTTCTTTTTTTTTTCCAACGTCCGAATAACGTCTGCCAGCTACGAGTCTATTTTAAAGGCAAGGTAGTGCCCGAGAGCGTAGAGGTTGAAAGGTGTTCAAATGTATCCGTTATTTTTTGGCTTCTTGGTGAGGACCGATAACGTCCTGTAGCACTGGCGTTTTCAGTTCCTTCCTCAAAATATTGGGGGTAGATTAAGAACATTTTTCTTCATTGTTGTGGGAATTTTCTATTTGAGAATAATCTAAATACGATTTATATTTTTATACATATGTTTATTTAGGCATATGCATGCATTCGGACACACCATTAACCACGACGTTATGTTACATCCAAACTGAGAAAACCAAGTTTGAATTAAATGAAGTCTCCAGAAACAGAGCGATCTCGGTCACTCTTTATTAGAATCAGAGTTTACACATTAAGAACAGGCCTGGACTATTCATTCACGCTACACCGTGATGTATTTGTTGCTGTCATTCACAAATTGTATCCTCTTTGCAAAGGCTAAAACACATTGTTGTACGTTGTCTGATCTCCTCCTCTCCATTTTGGAGAACAATTCTTTGAACTTGACCTTTTCTTCAAAAGGTATAAACAAATAAGAACTTTTATTTTATGGCTATATAGAATGAGATAAGTATTCCCATAACCTGATGGAGAAGAAATCATTATAGCAGGCTTTGCTGTTTTCTCACGTTCACAAATACAAATGTGGACATCGCACTCAAATGATATGACTTTAAACAATGTGCATAACAACAGATCTCTTCAAATGTCACGTATCAGTTCGGGGCAGATACAAGGATAAATTAAGCATGACCTACAGTCTATGTCATTTTTAGGCCAGCCAAATTTAACTTACAGTTGTTCTCGATTATGAAGACAAACGCTAAGCTGTGCGTTTAGTCGAATAGGGTTTCAGTGTTGTTGGTCTCGGTTCAAAGTTTATTTAAGCTTGTGCCATATGAAAGAAATTTAACATTTAATCTGTCTTATACATAATTTGAAATCAGAAGAAAATATGAAACCTGTACCCTCAGCCTATATAATAGAAATACCTCTTACTCCTCTAGCGTCTATTAAACAAAAAAGTGAGCTTAAAAAAATAATAATAATAAAATAAACGCGAATAGATTGATGGCTGTTGGGTAGCTGGAAATAGACGTCCACTCAAGAAAAAAAAGACGATTTCCCTACTGGGGCACCATCTAACGTGAGAAATGAACAGAAAGGGGGGCTGCGGCGAGTGATCCGGCGCTGAAAGGCACTGCGCGCTTAACCATCTCGTGGATGTGTTTTTACTCTTTCGCATTGTTTTATTCTTTTCTAGTGTTCTGCTTGATTCCGTTACAAAAGACAGATGGAAGTAGTCTCTGTGTTCACATACCATATCTGAACAACAGGGGAAGTTGCTTGTCATTATTGGGGAAAGCAATATAATTCAGTAAAAATATGTATATATAACGATAAATAGCCCATGTTTCTGACGTTCATTGATTATCAGTGAAAATAAACTTTACACAGGTATATATACACTTTCATTTCGATTAACTTTTTTTTTTTTACCACTGTACATACTAAAGGACCAGTCATCTATTAAACAACAACAACACACACACACACACACACACACACACACACACACACACACACACACACACACACACAAACAAATTCAAAAATTGTAGCATCTGTCCAGGGGATAAACCTGGGTCTTGCCAGACTGCTCCTGCAGCATGTCTGATGTAACAGTTGGCAATGTAACACCCAGACAGGCAGCACAAACTCCCTCGCCTGTGGCCAGTGTGCAGCTGGTACCTTCCAATCATGTTGATAATTAGCAAGGCTCCACCTCAAGCAAAAGAGGTGAGAGGAACTCTGGGAAATATAGTTTAAACTTTACTGGGTCCTTGTTGCCTTTATCGATCCACATGAGTGACCCCCAGATAACCAGCTTCAGGACAGTGCACAGCTGGGTGATTATGAAGAATAAAATCAATACAGTAATATCCCTTTATTATTAACAGCCTTTGCAGGGCTCATTTGATCTGTGTATGTTCAGTTCAAACGTAAACAGGTTCAAATTTAAAGACGTAAATATGGTTCAACAAATCAGTTGAAAAGAAAATGCACTTATTTCACTCTCATGTGAGATGCAGGAGCCTTTATGAAAGGGTTCACGAGTAGGTTAAATTTTTTTTTTCTTCCCTGAAACTGCTCACTTCTGCTTTTGACAATATCAGCGGCTGTCATTTCTGTATGTGCGGTGAGGCTGCTGGATTCAGAAATAGCCTCCATGGTCAGCGTGTGTATGCAAGTGAAATTCTTTGTTGAATCTTCTCTCAGCCGCAAGCTTATCTCCCTCCGAGCAGCCTTCCGAAAAACATTTACCTAGCCCCCGACCCCCATTTTCAGCACTGACCCACCTGGTCTCTGTGTCACATTATCATGTCGGGAGTTAACATTTCTACACGGTGATGAACATTTCAACAAGGAATATATTGCTGGAAAGGCTTTGGATTTGGGTTTGGGTTTGGGTTTTGTACTGCGTTCAACATTCAGATGGTGTCACTTTCCAATAAATGTTTCCGAGAGTATTTCAAGTCATGAACCAGTACTGGGGAGAGAGTTCTGATTTTACATCCACGCCTATTTGTATAATCTCTTCCTTCAAACTGGTACTCTGAAAAAGATGTCAGCAGAAATATTATTTTCTAACACAAACGGACCTCAAACAACATTCACACAAATTACTCAAAGCAGTGCAGTATCAAGCCTTAGCATAAAATTAATAGGTAAATCACAACAAATGACCCAAAAAAAGTTTTGTAGGTCGAAATCCATCACAGAAAATGTGTCCAGAGGACCTGAACATGAAAGCACTAAGAAGGAAGAGGGGTGTCAAACTTCACTTCTACACAAAATGCACTTTGACAGGATTGTTAATAGTTTTATCTCACCAATCACCAAGTGCATACTTTCTTCCACCTGCAGCTGCCAGAACTCTCTCACTTCCCATGAACCTTCACTCATCCTACTTTCTCTCAGTGCGACAACACATCAATGAACATGCGAAAAACGTCGTATCATCTGTTTTATTTTTATTTTCTAAATCAGCTGCTATTGAGAGGTACCTGGAAAACCAACAAAGGACCGCATTTTGACAACCGTGGTATAAAATGCCACACCGTGCCATTATAGGTCTATTAGTAATCACCGGGCCAGGGCTAAATGTATTTTCATTGCAGCATTCCAAAATCAGTCCTTACAGACGGGAACTCAAAAATGAGAAAAATGCCCTTTCGGAAAAGCCCCTTTGCAGCTTTAATGAACGTAATAAAAATCAACAGTTGACGTCGTAAACGAAATAAACTGTGCGTTGCCGTTTTGCTTGGCCTGAGGCCGGCCATGACTGTGCTCCGTGAGTAAGCCGTGTCTGTTTCCAGGGTAACGAAAAAAGTTAATTGGATTCAGTGGAAGAGATTCAAGTTCGGAGAAGAATGAAAGCGCATGCCACTGCGTTTCCAACTCCCAGGGACTGTGTAACGCTTTTGCAATACGATGAGCGTTACAGTTTAAAAGTTGGATTACTGGAAATAAACACCCAGATGTAATAACCAGAAAATAATAAACCGGACTATACTTTTAAAATATTCAGCGACCTGAAAAGAAAAGTGTTTTCTTTTAACGGATTAGTTAAATGGAATGTGTTCCGTAGCTAAACCGTATTCCGTATTGGTAGATATTTATCTCTCGACAAAAAAGTAATATATCAGTGGATCCGCGATGTGAGCGAGAGGAAAAGTTTCGTATCTTAAAATTCACATACTTTATAGCTGTTATACATTGCGCCGTGGACGAGCAAGTCAGCTCTTTGTTTTGGAGAATCCAAGTGAAAAATCCATTGTCGCACCGAAGTTTTTAATCTGGGGATTTAAAACACATCACATGCTCAGTTTGACCAGCAGCGCTCTTGGTCTGCCTGCGTCCAGATTAGAAGAGCGTCTTGTGCATGGATTTCAGTTGCTCAAACTTTTTTTTTGTTAAACTAATGGACGCGATTAAAATTTATTAACACGAAAACGCAATTCATTACTACCCATACCATTGTAGAATACAGACTTTTTTTTTAAGCAATCGAAAAGTATCGCGTTTTATTGGGATAAATACAAGTTTTTCGACATCATCCGTTTTAAAAGAAATTTATACAACCATGACGTACACATACAGTCAGCGGTCTCTCATTGTCCTGGCTTTTTTGGGTACTCTGTCGGCAATTATGTCTTTACTGTCAGTCAGCCTAATTTTTCAACTGCAATCGCACCACGCAGGAATCAAAGATTCCCCCAATCCATCCGCCGTTCCACCCGAAGTCCTGGCAGTACTGATGCCGGTTTCTTCGGTGCTCTCGGCCTTGTCTCTCACGCTCAATCTCAGTTCATTGTCGGTCTGTCTTCTTCACAGCTACTTTACAACCGAAATCTGCCGAAGAGAGGACGACACAGACAGGTATTGTTTACCACCGGATCTCGAATAGTCTTTTTACAGTATTAACTTTTTAAAGTTTCAAACACGTTTGGCTATGTAGTAGGCCCACGATGAACCTGTAATCCAATTAATATTTTCAGTGACATTAACGTTTCATAACATACATTTGTCTAGCGTATGTGTGAGCGTGTGGCGACGATTGTGAACGATTATAATTTAGTTATGTGTTCTCAATTGAAGTATCCCACTCCCCCTAATTGCCAGGGCAGAATGGTGCTGTCAACGTTTGCCTTGCTACAAATTTTGTGCATGTGAGAATTTATACACAGGTGTGTGTAATAAGGATTAAAACACAACGGACAATGTGATAAATGAGTAGTATTAAAAGTATTATACAGACATTTTGCTGAGGGTGATTTTAAACCTGCCAGGACCGTGCAGTAATTCAGACGAATCCATCAGATTAATTACCAGGAAATATACTTACTATAGATCTGCTTGCGGGACGTTTCGGTATTTTTTTAGCGATTGCTAGAAACCTTCGTTTAACGACTTCTGCATTTAATGGGGGCCACCGCGCCTGCTGCATGACTAAAACTTCCCACACAATGGTCCTCACTAGTTACGCTCTCAACTCACGTCTGCGGCCCCTTTCCCACGTCGTTGTTGTCACAGAAAATTACGAGTGAGTTTATGAGCAGTTTGAAGGCTGGACAATGGAACTGTCTATTATATATCATAAATATGTCTATTGTATCAAAGAAAAAACCTCTGCATTTAAAATAACAATATTGTGAAGTCTTATTCAGGGGCGTTTGTAACCATGAACAAGTCGAAGCTAGTTATTAAACTGGTATGTGGAGTATGGTCCTACGTCATGCATCATTATTGTTAGTTTAACTAAAATAAAAATTGAGATTGCTGCTCCATTTATTTATGTTGTGTTTACGCACAACCTAAAAAAACAGCCTATTTTCTCTAAGACTAGAGACAAGACTGTCATTAAAACTAATAGATGGCGTTGCAGCCAACCGAAAGAAATGTGAAAGGGATCTTGCTTAGATAACTTGTCGTTTATGTCCCTCCTACAGAGCAGACTGGTTCCTATTGGATAGCAGAGCAGTGCGCCACGTGGCGATTGGCCTTTTTTGCATTGGGGTTTCAGTTTATTTGGCAGGTAGGACAATTAACTAGTACACTAAGTAATTAATGCTGCTACTAATACAAATAAATGTAACAAAATAAAATGCATTAAAGTACATAAAACATTTTGGCAATGTGTTTACACATGTAAAGTGTTCTGTGAGTTTACATGAAAAAATGTATAATATTCTACCGGAAAAACTCCAGAAGTTTATAATTGTCTGCACAAACAGCGATATATATTATTTGGCTAATGCTGATTTGCCTTGTTGAACCTGCAACCCTTAACAACAATGTTAACAATGTTGTTAAAGCAATGAGGTAATTATGAGAACAGTTTTTTAAATACTTAAGTTCCTGACATATTCTGGTTGCATAAGGGAACCTCAGTTATCTTCGAGAAGTCACTGTTTAAAAGTGCTTCCTTCTAAACATAGGTGTGCGCCAGCGCGCGCGCACACACACACGTGCGGGTACACATGCAGTCAGACACACATGTGCATGTGCACACACACACACACACACACACACACACGTGCGGGTACACATGCAGTCAGACACACATGTGCATGTGCACACACACACACACACCACACACACACACACATGCACAGAACAATACCTTCTTTTATAAACACGTGTAACTTCTTTCTAGCACATATCCGCCGCAAAGCGGTGGCTTTTCATTCCAAAGTCCTTCTGCAGGACCTAAGCAGTGTATAGAACAGGGCAGTACTTAAGTGCTATTATCCACTTTCCATACCCTCTTCCCAACATACACAAAACCCACTATTTTCTGAGATGGCAAATTTTCACCACAGAGTTTCACAACACATCCTTTAACACGCCAGATTTCAGAGCTTCTTTTCTGGGTATATTACTTGACTAAAAACAGCTATGAAACGTTATCCAATAAAGCACTCCCGTGGCGATGACGTGTCTTACCTCCGTCTGACAGAGCTCTTTTAAGTTGATGCCCCCCCCCCCCTTCTCCTGGTCTGCAGCCATGTCCATCTACATGCTGCTGACGTTTGAAATGGAAACGGGGATTGCCGGCGCCTGCGTCCTGGCCTCTGGGGTCCTGGTTCTGCTCGTCACCGTGGCACACTCTATGGTGCGGGCTGCCCGGGCCGGAAGACGGTACCGCAACGAGCTCCCGGACACCATGTACCAGAACGAGCAGGACGACTGCCCCGGCATCCACCCCTCTGCGTTGGGCCTGGGGGAGAAACCCAGGAGGCACCGTAGCCACCCCAACTTCCAGCGACAGTTCTCCTACCCGCCCTGCGTCGAGCCCCAGCAGCAGCCGCAGCGGTATTCCTCGCCGAACGTGGGCCAGAGCCACGTCGGCGACAAGGAGGCCTACATCGGCGGAGGGAGCGTTCCCAGGATGCACCGGACCTTGTCGGCAGAGTCTGGGCTGCTGCAGGGGCAGTCCAAACCCTGGAATGGCATCAACAGCGAGATGAGGACAGTGTTGGCGCGCAAAGCAGGCGGCACAAGCAAGGACTCCACATTGGTGTGACCTGCACTGACTGCATGCGGGTCATCGAAAAGGAGCAGGGGAGACTGCCAGGTGTAGGTCTGTGTAGTCACACTATATTAGCTGTTAAAACTGCATTTTTAACGCCACTCCGGCGAGTATAGTATTGCACAACATTCATTCACTCTTAATGTTGATGAAACGGGTTAATTACTCTCTTTAGTTATGCTGGAAACAAAATTATAGATATGGGCCTGAATATGTGTATTTTTGATTTTATAATAAATGTGGAGTGTATAAATAGTTCTCAGTGGTCTCCAGCCGAAATATGAATTAGTTTGCCAATTACACACTTGTAATATGCTCATTGATTCAGCTGGTCCCAGCCTGGATTCTGTCAACGCACAATGACCTTCTGTGCTTCACTTTTAACTAATTTTAAAAGACTCTAAGAACATAAGAACGTTTCTGGTCCTTAAAACATTTTGTTATATAAAAGGATGAGGCTATCCTTTACTTCATTTGCAGTTTGACTGAATGAAAGATTTGCTGTAATTATCTTGCCTTAGATTTTACCATTTTTTGTTTTAATAAATAATGCTCTGTCACATGTAAACCTACAATTTTCCACTTCTCTAAATGTATTTCACTGTAATAAAACGTGGCTTAAGCAGTGAGAGTGCAGTGTAAAACATTAACTACAAACGAAGGCTTTACGCGTTTCTCAACTGTTAAAAACCAAGAGTGTTAAGTGCGAACTGTAATAATAAACTACTTTGCCAAAACTTTTGTATTACACAATGTGCAGATGTTTTATAGTAAACTACATTGTTTTTTTGTTTTTTTTGTGATAGTGTCTGTTTGAACAAAATCAATAAAAAATTATTTCAAGCCAGGAGTCTGAAGAACTTACTATATAAATAGTATAAATAAATATAAAGTTACGTTTTAGTTCCCCCTACCTGTGTCCCAGAGTAGTGGTAATTTCATTTTTCATTTACGATTAAAAATGTATGTGGTTTAAATATCAATCTTTATTGTTAATTCCTAACAACGCCATCTATAAAATATTGAGTATTTTGCTTCTCTTCACATGACACAGACACAATCCTATTATCGATTTAAAGTTTTTCCTAAAACTTAAGTACTTTCACAAATCATTTTAATCTAAATAATTCAAGTTACAATTCGTATTATTTAAACCTAACAAATGATATACACAGTAAAAAATAAGACGTTATCTGTCAAGAACGCATTTAAAAATTGTCTAATGCCAATGGTAGTTTTTCCGTTTACCAAATTTACAAAGATAGGGAACATAAATTTGTTGTTGTTGTTGTTGTTGTTGTTATGTTGTTGTTTTACAGACATCGGATAAGCAAAACTCAAACGTGAAATAATACAATAACCAATAACAGCGCAACAACTACAATATATTAAGTTTACTCCACTCGCAGTAGCGTACACTGGGACAAACAAATCCTCTTCAAACTGACACCTGCCGCTACGGACAGGTCGTACCAGCCGCTAGCAATATCATCCGCGGTTATTCCATACCCACATGTTCCCAAGCGACTTGTTCTCTCGCAGCACGAGATAGGCACCACAGTTGAGACCGCATAATATTGCTCATTTGAAGGCTTATTATTCGAATTATTACCTCACACTCATTAGCTTTATATGATCTCCGCTTTACGTTATGTCTCATGCTAACCACAGTATTTTTCTAAATGTACCGTACTTTTCCAAACCTAATATATTTTTCTGTTTTGGTACTATTGGAAGTACTGTCATTGATACGACGTGGCCGCATAAGCTATGTTTATCATCAAAAATTGTGCTAAAACGTCTTCTACGCTGCTCATTGGTTGTCAAATGGGCCCGTCAAATTACTATGCGTTGATTGGATGCACTGTACAATATGCATGGCCAGAGTATGCAGTTTGTTGCAAGCAAGCGCTGCTGATATTTATTGAAGTGTATTGCAAAGAACAACTAGCTTTCTTGTCGCAATCACCGTCCACAACAACCCTTAAATATACTAGCTAAGAATTACATTGTTTATCTAGGAAGGTGAATACGGTTAATAAATATAACTCGCTCAATTGCATTATGGGATTTCGTTGCTAAATTAAGTTAGTTTCACTTTTGATACTAATATCAGGAAGTTAATGGTAGAATGTTACAATAACCGAAAAAAAAATTTATGCTACAACCAACACGTTGTGATAGCCGCCGATATTTGAAGAATTCCATAGCAGGTACATACACAGCTGAGTAGTCACTGCTTGCTCGATTTCATGTCAATGTTGTTGCTTTTTAGTTATACCTGTTCGTGGTAGCATGCCTGTGTGATCGCATTTGCCAGCTTCGGTTTTTTGGTATTATCTTTTGGTTATGTTCCATCGGTAGATTTCTTGAATCTGTTGAGGTACGGTTAGGGGCTGTATTATGTTGTCGGAGTGGATTTTAAAAGCTGTGTATGTGTTTGAGTGTGGAAGTGCTGGTTCTGTGGGTTACAAAATTAAAACTACAATAGCTACGATTTTAAGGCAAACTTTTTGAATCATTTTAGGTTAATAAACTTTATTAACTTGATATTTGAAAGATTCTTTAGAGCTTAAGTTTAAAAAAAATTGAATAAGTATTGGATATATCGGTTTCAGTTTTTCTTATGAATGTGGCGTAGTTCTTAATTTCCAGTTGATTCATGGGTGTGTGGGAACACGTGTGCGTTTCCAGATGTCAGAATGGAAAGGCATGTTGGAGCTGCGGAACCGTATCAGTCAGAATTCGATGTCACTGTACAAGCTACAGGGACGGACCCAAAGCAGGTCAACGGTGAAAGCTATGGATTAGAGGAGGAAACATTGGTGCTTCAGTTGTTTCCCGTTGACCCGTCGGAAATCAACGATGAAGCAAGCAATCCCCCCGCTCTTACAAATGGCTCACCAATGAGCGATAGTAAGAAATATATATATATATAAAATATATATTTTCCATTATTATTTCGTTGTTTTTCCATAATTAAAATTAATACTACTCAAAAGGCTGATATTTTTCAACCATCATTGTATTTTCAAATGCTTATATGGGAATATATGATCTGCGTTAATTTATTGTTATTTGTTTGGTTTTTACAGATTTCTCACTGATGTGAGATTATTTTGATACTTTAGCTATGGTAACTTACACCTACACGTGAAAAACAAACATTTGCTTTTCGCCATCAGGTATAACAGTCACGACAGAAAATAAGAATGAAGAAAGTGTCTTCAAACACTCAACCACTCTCACCAACAAGCAACGTGGGAATGAAATTACTGCCCGACCAGCAAATTTAGATGGTAAGCCTCTTTATTCAAGGTTAATAAATACATTGCTGATTTGGTAACATTGACAGGACACAGTCACTGAAATATAATCCTGTTTTACTAGTGTATTTACCTTGAACTTCGGGGTATTACATTTTAAAAATATTATATTTCCTAATTTCATTTCCACATCCATCACTAATATAGGTAAAAACCGAAAATGTTCTTTTGTTGTAAATTATTCTCTGTATTTTAAAGTGTGTTAATGTGCAGCACGAAGACCCGACTTCAGGTTGCCGTTAGAGATTACTTGGTCTATGTTGTGGTGTCAAGGACCGCTACACAGAATTGACCTCTGTCTCCATAGCTCTTACGGTGCACCAGCTGGCAGCACAGGGGGAGATCACACGGTTAGCCGCGTTCCTGAGCAAAGGTGAGAATCAGACGGTGAGAAGCATCGCTTTGCGATTCCCTGCGATGAGCGGCGCGGCGTCTCACAAGAGGCAGGAGGGGCACAGGGAGGATGGCAGAATTGCACAGCATTCTGGGTAACCCGAGTGCTTGGTTTCCTTGTTGGTTTCAGTCACTAGGGAAAGCCATGGCAATTAAGCGATTGAATTTAACAACATTATTGATGCTTACCTGTGCTCACTACGTCCAGGATAAATACTTTAGTAATGTGTTCTTTCAATCCACTGATTGCGTAGATTCGTAGATTTATTAACCGGCATGGCAACTTTTGCAGACATTTCTCTGGTGAGCAGCAAGGACGAGAGGGGATTCACTCCTCTAATGTGGGCCGCGGCGTTCGGTGAGATCGCGGTGGTTCTGTTCCTCCTGGAAAAGGTCAGTCATCTTCTCACTCAGCATGTGTAACCAGTGGTACGTGTGAAATGTGTTGTCTGGTGCAAAGCTCTCTGTGCTGGCAGTTTTATTGACACACACTTATCTATTGGCATAAAACAAAGTTTTTTTTTAGGGGAGGTTTGGTTTGAGAGGTGCCCATTGCCCGTATTCCTGCTGGTCTGTTCTGAACTCCATCCCATTATACTCCACACTATAATGAAAACCCCCCCCAGGGCAACAATGAACTTGGGTCAAAGTTCCACATACCTCCCTAGACATGCATAATGAATTCCTGGCTTTCTGTTCTAAGTGTAAGAAGTTCCGATCAATGTGCATTCAGTTTCGTGTACTAAAAACCTCTCTTAGGCCCGCTTACAACAACCTTGGCTGGAAATGATCACATTGTGCATTGTGTCTCTCAGGGAGCAGATCCCAAAGCCCTGGCCTGTGACCGAGAAAGTGCCCTGTCCCTGGCCAGCTCTGGGGGGTATGCCGACATCATCTGCATTCTTCTCAAACACGGGGTGGACATTAATACGTATGACTGGGTAGGGTTTTCCACTTCCTGTTTGAAGGCTTGAGATCACGCATGAAACTTTAGTAGCTTTTAATTGAAATCCGTCAGTGAAAACCTTTATAGTGCTGCGGGATTATGTGCACAATGCATGCAATTCATGTAATATAATGGGTCCACACTATCTTTCTTGCAAATCCATTACAAAAACTAAATCCATTGACTAAACCATTCCGTTCTCTTTAAAAACAAATGCGCCCCCATACGCAGGCCTATCGCGTACATTTTATCCTTATATTCCAGAATGGTGGAACTCCTCTCCTCTACGCAGTGCGGGGGAACCATGTGAAGTGTGTGATTATCCTCCTGGGTAAGTCCATTGGTACACTCATATCGGCACTGTAGCATCCTTTGCGGCGCCGTTACCTAACAGGGTGCTCTGTCTGCAGCTGGTGGGGCAGATTTAACCGTAGAGGCAGACTCGGGCTATAGCCCAATGGACCTCGCCGTGGCACTGGGTCACAAAAAGGGTAGGTGTTCACCCCTCCAAGGCACACGAACAAAATCAGCAGTTAATGCTAGAGATGCTCATTTTGTATCAATATTCAACATTGTATGCAACTATACATTTATTTATTTATTTTAAGAGCCAGATCAATCTAAATGGTTCAAGGAATAGAGATATTGGAAAAGATCGACTGATGACTTTGAAACACTATTCTGGAATTACAGACCTGTCCAAAATAGCGGTTATTTTGTGTTTACAGTACAAAGGGTGATTGAGGAACACATTTTGCGATTGCTGAAGCAGAAGGCATGACGACAAGGGGAGGGAGTTCTCGTGTGCGGAGGCATTTGTGAATGTGAGAACGATCTCCTGGCAAACTGAGGGACGACGAGAAATAGGAACAAGACTGAACTGTCCAGCACCAAAAAAAAAAAAGAAACATTTCAAGCACCTTTGTTCTTCTACATTAACATTCAGAACCTAACAAAGATACTCAACCTGCCTTAACCAACTTTCATTATTACAAGCATGACAATCCACACTAAACTGCTACAGCTTTTTTTTTTTTTTTTTTAATCACAGAAAACTTCAACAACCATATCTTTTTGCAGGTCTTTAACATTTGACTTCCTTTGCTTACGAGAGCCAGGTCATTCATTTGGAATTTAAACATTCTTATCAGGGTAATTAACGTATCTTTGTTCAAGCCACTGTAGCGATGACCGCACTTGTTTAAACTGCAGATAGTTCGTGTCACATGTGTTGTTTAAATGTTTTTAAAAGGCAAAGCATGTTGAAAGGAAAACTCACATGTTTGATGAGCGCAGCAAAAGTCGTGTAGCTATTCAGCTCTCTGCAACCTTGAAGCGTGTTTATTTATTCTTTGTAATTTCTTGTAAATTAAATTTAAATGAAAGAACAATTCTTAATAATCGTTTTATTAATCCCAAATCAAGACAAGCGTCTTTAAAAATCGGTATATAGAGATAAGGCAGTGCGAGATCCAGTCACTAAACGTGAGGTACAAGGCACACGTGCACTCCATTCAGAGTCAGCATTGAAACGCATTGAATTTTGCGCACATTTTGTTGTAACTTGAAACGGGGAGACGGGTCGATTTCAAACACAAGCTGATGCGGGGATCTCTTCATAACTCAGAAACGCCCCTCACGCCCTTTCTCCTCGAACATCCAGGGAGTAAACTATTATTCTTCCAAAGAAGTCTGTGCTGTTCTCAAACACTACTTTTAGCCTGTGCACCAAGGGGGCTTTGTGAATGGGAAAGCTGTGGGTGTACAGTCAAGGGAATACACGACAAGGAAACCACAAAGCCAGCCTTCAGACCGGCAGCAGTTTATATTGGCCATGATCTACAAAATAAAATGGGTCTGCTTAATGTCCAGTTTTTAGTGTCACAGTTTAAAAAGCTGGAGTCATCACGAGATCAAAAGTAAAACGGGCCACACTATTGTACAAGTATATAGATCAAACAAGTTGCTGCAAGTAAGTTCAAAATCAGCATGCAAAACAGAAAATGACGGAAAGGTATCGTTCGCTTCCTATTGCGTTTATCGTGACAAACATTTTCTCCACCAGACGCAATTAAAACATGGACACATTAAAGAAGAATTTGGGAAGGGTTTGTAACATAGCTGGAAAGGATATCTGCATACAGTTGTTGTCCTCTGGGTAAAAATCTGTAATCTTTGCAAAAGTGTTCTCCGTTAGACAGCCTGTGGAGAAAATAGCAACGTAATCGAGACATTTTTTCAAAAAGCGCCTTAGGAAAAACAAAGCACATACAATTTAGGATAATTTTATACGTTTGAGACGTACAATGATGTATTTGCAAATACCATACTGACGCTGGGAACTCTTTGATACATCGGGTATCATTGTTGTGTGTAAAAGCACAATTTAGCCCAGACCGGAACAAAGCACATTTCTAAAAACGATATAGACAGGGGTATTTGTCTACGTACCTTCTAATCTACACGTTTTTCCTGAAAATCCACCTTGGAATTGCACGTGCAACATCGATACCCTGACAGGCTGTGGGAATTCCAGAAGTACCCACTGGGAATCGCCCTAAACTAACGCAAAGGGAATCGTTATGAGTGCAGCACCGTTTGCTCTCAAAACAGACACACGCGGAACCAAACAAATAAAACAGTAAGAATTCTCAAAGTATGCCAATCTCAAAGTTGGACGACTGTTACCTGATCGGAGTTCCAACATGTGTCCTCGTTAGAGTCAAACATATAGTTTTTCCCAAATTGTTTAACATCTCTGTTCAGAACCGAACTCACCCTGTCAAGACATAAAGGCATAAAGTCTGGCAATGCGTCAAACTGGACCTGAACGGCGTTACATAAACCATTTAAAAGAGATATTTAACAGTCCTCATGAATACAACTAATATTTGAATTAAAAGTTGTCATACCGACTCACTGTATCAGTGGAAATCAACGAAGCTGCCATTTTACTTGTATCTATTTGTGGGCAAATTGCCGTATTCCAGTGGAAAATACGTCCCACTCTCTTCACGACAGTGCTAGTACAAATTACGTTTGCATTTATGGGTGACAAAGCTAAAGAAAAAAAACTGCCACTAAAGAAAATATCGGACAAATGCCGCGGTTATAAGAATTTTATTAGCTGACACGAGAGCGTTTTTATTTATTTTTTACTTATATATGTTAAAATATTTTTAAAACAACCGAACCCAAACATTTAGATTGCTGACCCGTAGATGGCACTGTCGTACTTCTTGTAGATGTCCTCTTCTTTCCAGTAACGCCACCGATGATGGATTTGATGACTTTGGCGTCTTATAATGTTATATTGTAATTAGACCTCATATGTTGTCATCTTTCTCAGCTAATTTTATATTATGGAGCTGTACTCGGCAAAGGTATAATTCCATAAATGTTCGTATCCTTTGAATTTTATTTAATGAGAAATAAAAATAATGTTCTTTCGAGTTGACGCAGAAAGAGAAATTATACACCACAGTCAGACGCTTTTGTCAAGCGACCTGAACATCATGAAGTTTAAGTATTTTTTCAAAATTGAACTTCGATCATGTCTTTCGTCTATCAAACTACAATAATATACAAAAAATTGAAAGAAGCATAATGGTAAAGAATGATTTACAAGGCAATTTGGCAACTATAAAACACCGTCTTTCTAGTGGGTTACAGTTTAACTGCACAAAGTTTTTTCGATCGTTATGACTACTTATTTTGCGCCATAAAGGTCCGTTTAACTGTCACGTCACTACGATTAACCCCTATTCTAACACACGCACGTATTAACGTATTGCAAGTCAAGTAAGCTAACGCTGTTTTACAAGAGATCAGTAACAGTCTGACTAGCTCAATGCCTTTTCACTGCAAGGAACGCAGAATGAATACCATTATTTTGACTTATATAAAGAAAACAACCCTTAGAGCATGGTCTTGGCTCTTTAAGTAGTGGCGCACAGAATGGGCTGTTTCTCATTTACTGCAGTCGCAAACACTCGGTGAGAGGTACGGTAGCTCCCATCATTCAAATTTTAATCAATGGAATTTAATACACGTTCACTTCTTACATGTATGCAAAACAGAGCGTTACGTGGCTTCTGTACAAATGTTGTTCAGGAACTACTCCAGTACCTCAAACCAACGATTGTGTGAACTTACATCGCATTTTCAGAAAGGACAGGAGAGTCTTTGTGCGGGCTTGACCTCTGTTTCGCATTGGCTGACCGGGGCTTTTTCCCTTTGTTTGCGTAGGTTGCTGGTTCAAATCCCAGCACTGCTTTTTGCACCCTTGGACAAGGCGCTTAACCTCAGCTGCCTTAGCTTGTTGGGCGGAGAGGATGTGTGAAGTGAGGTTGTTATTTTGGAGAAGTGTACTGAAAGGGCACCACGATCTTTCTGATACAGAAACTTGGAGGGAAATCACAACAATCGGAATTACAACGCCTGATGGATCTAAAATGGCCGACAGGGGCATTGGATAAGCAGTGTTATAAAAGATATCTCCATCAATATGACACCATCTCCCGACAACCATGCATGTGACCAGGTCAATTTGGGGAGGGGGCTGGGGAGGAGTGTTGGTTTTAATGGTGTTTAGTGGCCTGTATATCAGTTATGGCTTTGGGGGACATGGAGAGAGAGACCTCCACAGCTGTGTACTAACACTGGAGAAGTAAATAAGCTTCCCCTTACGAAGCAGTCTGATATATCCCAAGCTTTATGAGCTGCTTGGTAGACTGTCCTGGTGAGGCTGGTCATTAATCGTTCTTCTTGCTGAGAGACAGAATACTTTCTTTGCAGGAAACCGATTTAGGTCGGCTTTTTCCCCTCTAAATGACGAGCTAACTCACTACTTGACAGTTTAAATGAACTGCCCTTGTTTGCATCTTTTCTAGACAGGAACCGTTTTTGTGCTCTGAATGTTTATGGGCATGCCAGGAGAGGGGCTAGATACCGATACGTTTAACCTCAGTAAAAATATTAATTATATTTTTATCGCTAGAACGAACTTGTTAGCTAGGTAGCCCCGGGTGACACTTTATCTGAACAGCACGAGTATTCGCAGGTAAAAGGGGGTAAAGTTTTTATTGTTCTAAATTGATGGAAATTTGGGGAGGAAAAAAATTTAATCAAATTTGGATTTCCTCAAAGCTCTTAAAATTGAATGAAACTCACTTTAAACAACTACAGGATATGTTGGACTATATGCTTATCTAATATAGGTTTCATGACATTCATTTTAGAAAAAAGATAGAGATGAATAATAGGCGAAACCGATGGCGATGCACCCTAGGTAGATCAATAGGTTTAGACCACATTCTCGCGGCACTTTCTCAATTTAAAAAGAAACATTAAGAGAAAACGCCAAAAAAATAAAAGACACACGTGCTCCTGCTAGAACAATTAGCCATGGGTCCGAGCTTCGCCGCATTTCGCAAGTCACTCGCTCATTCTAGTGCTGAAATCTTCTGCGCTGATTTGACCGAGGTTCTTAATTAAATCATTAAGAACCGAAAAACTTGAACAATGTGCTGCGCTGCAGTCATTACAAAATGCAATCATTTGTAATTTATTCGCTTGCAACTGCAAACAATGGATTTCGGTCATTGTCTGTTGGTTTTCTGCACTGTTTAGCAGAAGCGCCCTCCCACCCCACTCGTCAAGAGGGAACACGACAGAACATTCCGCTATGATCTCAAAGCTTCAAGAGAGGTAGGTAAGGTGACGAGACATTAGCAACGCCCCATCTATTGTAATTGTTAGTATGGTATGGTTTGATGCAAATTCATCCTTGGAATTATACAAAGACTGTCATATGATGATGTTTTCGAGAGTAACAACGTATTATATACGACGAAAACATTTCGCACCACGACTATGTTTGTGTTTTAGGATTCTAACTTTTTCACTTTCAGCTTCCCATGCTTCAGATTTAGAGATTAGAGTGAGCGGCCGGAGTTTGACTTAATGTGTGTTATCTGGTGGAACTGGGATGTGGGGATATTGCTTGAACGTTCCAGTTATGGCAGACGAATAAATGAATAATTCAGTAAATGAGTCAAGTCTGGGTAGTAAATGAATTTGAAATGGATTGTCCATATTTTATCTTGCCGGGGGAGGTGCCGCCAAATCTCGACCGACTGCTTTCTGGACCCGAAGAAGGACGCCGCGCCGTTGCCGATGCAAACACAAGAGACAATTCAATCAAAACAGAAGTCAAAGGTCTTTCCTGATGATCACGAACTGTTTTAAAATTCTGTTAATCAAAATGGCGGGTAAGATATTAAGCAAGAGGCAATTACAGGTACTTGGGTGCCATATTTTGCATTCCCATTGAAAGAGCGCAATGTGTTGCCAACTTATTTTTTATTAACGTTTCCTCATGTATTTGTGCTTATGTAAGTACATTTTTTCAATACCAGTAAGCCTCCATACACAGGCCTGCTTGACTAGCCTATGAGTATAAGGTGTATATGGGCATGGCTACTGTAACAAATTCTGGTGTTGACAGTAATTATAGCTTAATTGGTGAGGTAATGCGGAGCAGTTGGTGCTATTGGAATGTACGGTCGCTTCAGTGGGAAGTTACGCAGGTATCTGCGTAAGTTAGCGCTTCGCTCGTCTATACCCTCAGAAGGAGGCTTAGAACAGACTCGTGCGACTGATTTCGGGCGCAACAGCGTGAGCATTTAGCCTTGCGTTCAATACCAACCGTCATCGATGACACTCCCACAAAACCCATAGCGTAGGTCACCATCCAGTAACGGCGCGTCTTCAAAATCCGCGAGCCAGTTTGTGAACGTATCGAAACATGCCCATTAGTGTGCGAAAGGGATTACGAGGAATGTCGAATTCTTCAAAACGGGCGGATTTAAGACTGACTCTCATATTCATGGAAACCCTACTGATTACAGAAAATGATGCCTGGTCCAACACACTTCAGCAATAATTATCTCCGAAGGAGCTAGCGACAAAATTAAATGCATTTAAAATATCTAGATATTAGTCGTATTGCAGTATAATTCCGCTTAATCAAACCGTGACAATTATAGAGATAACAGATGTTTTTTTAAAAACTTAAGTGCTAATAATGAGAGCAGTCGGTGATTCTAAATATTTAATTGTACGTTTATTAGATGTTATTACTCAACTCATTCTTGTTTTACAATCCTCTCCAATTGTAAAATTTGGTCAAAATGGTCTTTTTTCGCCTCTGGGACAAAAATATGGAGAAGGACTGCGTGTTTTAGAATTTGAATGTTATTTTGTCAGTATTCATTTCTCAT
>JAOVYW010013265.1:14345-31805 GCA_025775045.1 Hiodon tergisus | reverse complement strand
GAGTGTAGTAGCTTCTAGATTATAACAACTTCTCTAAAAGAGTAGCTTCAGAGTGTAGTAGCTTCTAGATTATAACAACTTCTCTAAAAGCGTCACCTTTACATCTGTCCCTGAGATATCCAGCCATTGAAGATTTGGGAAGCATGACAGATATTTAAACGCCTGCTCACTTATAGGGTTGTCTGTGGGGGGGAAAAGACATCTCTGATTGGTACAACTCATTAATCACCCCTCAGCTTAAAATCCATATTAGTATCTTTTAACAATTAAAAGATGACAATAAAAATGCATTTTTTGTTGGGATTATTTCAATTCATATTACAGTGCGGTGTTGATATGAACTAAAAATATACTAAGTAAAAAGTATCTCACAGGACAAATCCAACAGCTGCAAGTTACCAAGACCCCTCTTCATCACTCTAACTGGTGCTGTCAGCTTCCTTAGACCTCTTTCAGACAGAAAATTTTGTCCCAGGAACAGCTGAGCGAGACTGGGAGAAAAGCATCGCAAACACAGTTTATATGAATATAGTTTGACTAGTAACCACAAGTGCGGTAAATAATCAGAATATCGTTTGATTGAAGGGTATGGGGGGCCCCAAATAAAACCAAAAACAATCAGACCAAGACCAAGGTGACCATCTGGTATGAATATCACACCTGACATGGACATCTGATCTCTAAAATCACATTATACGACATGCTTCACTTTTTTTCTCTCAAATCGTCAAGCTGCTTTTTTACTGTTCTTAGTTTGACGTGTTTTTGGTATATTTACGTTTCCTACCTGGACAAAGACTCAGAGGTAAGGTGTGGAAGAATCTCATGGTTGTCTCCTATTTTACAACCAAATAGGTCCAAACTCTGGAGATTATGAAAAACTTTGATTGCTTCCAATTTTTCTGACACCAGAAGAAACCTTGAAATAAAAAAAATGCACAATTTGATTTTGCTCTTATGCTTTAAAGAATGGTTCACGAGAAGGGGATCTCATGTATGATATAATGTCCCGACAAACCACTACTATATCGTGTAAAGGGTGGACGTTTCTTACAATTCAATGGGTCTATCACTAAATAGTTTGAGTATGGACATGCATAGCATTGAAATTCTTACCTGCCCCTTAAACATAGCGACTTGAGCACTAAGTCCCCGTAGGCCTCACTAAATAACCGTAAAGCCTTGTGTCCAGTGTCTGCATCGGAGAATTTATGTTTCTCCTCTGCAGCTGTAAAGAGACGTTCAGCCATTTGTTCCGGAAAACCAATGAGAGAATCGACGTACTGTACATTTTCAGCGATAAATAGCAAAGAAATGTCAAAAAGAGATTTTACTGAATAGCGAAGGTTGCCTTCTTTTGTGTAAGCGAAAACGAAGTGTTCTTTTCGCTTCGATCCAGTGGGCTGAACCACATTTTCAATACAAAGCTTCACAGAAAACCCTCTTTCAAAGAGTCGAAAGGGTTTTATTCTTCTGTACGAGGGTACGTCCTCGGCTTGAATAGTGTTACTGACACAGCGGAGTTCACCCTTTTCCCGTACATATATAGTTCCATAATCATCCTGGATTTTTTCAGTGGAATGCATTGTGTCTTGACTGGTTTGTCGTGATATGGTCACCGTGGAATTAATAATTATCTTACTGAATTCAAAACTCGGAAACCACTGTGCCAGAAGTGTAGTTCAGATAGCCAGTTGGCTAACAAGTCATACTTGCAAAGTAGATCAATAAACAAATCAAAATAAGATGGCCTCAGTTAGCAAAGATGCGCCCTTGTTAAATACATATTTCAATTCAGGTAATATTTACACCAATCACAAATATATACACACCTAAAGCTAAATCAGACCAAGTAAATTACATTCCGGAAAGGAACTAAGCCGTAGTGCGCTTCAGTTTTACAATAAGCGATTAGACGGGGGGAAAATGAAAATGAAAGGAGGTAACATTTTATTGTATTTAGATTGTTTTAACATGTATAAATAAATAAATAAATAAATAAATAATGTATATATTTTCTTTTTACAAATTATGATCAAATTAGCAAGTAATAATAGGAACACGTATAACTTCAATTACTGCATATTCCGGAAGTATTTTGTTGACACACTTTAGTGCTTGCCGCCTGGTAACAGTACATGAATGTTTAAATCAGTCTGGTTTTGAGAAGTAACTTGTCTTGGGAGATCAGAAAATATCCACTGGTACATACTATTATGATCGATAATGCGGGTCATGTTGATTTATCAACTTTTATGACTATCCTCTACGGCATACCATAGACATAGTAGTTCTCCAGGACTGGACTTGGGCACCACTGCGCCTGATCAAATGAAAAGTATTTAATAAAACTATGTAAAAATAATTTGATATAACTATTCTCAATGTAGTGAGCCGGCAGCTAATTAATTTAATATCTATAACATTGTTGTGCATTATTGTCGTATTTTTGTACGTCGCTCTGGATAAGAGCGTCTACTAGCGCACCTCTGGTATGCGCTACATAGCACTGTAAGCCAAAACAGCCAGACACAAGAAGAGTTTCTTTTCTCAGGAGATCACTCAGTTGAACAGTTAATCAGTTAATGTACATATTATTGTAATCTACATGTTAAATTCTGTATTCTATATTTATTCCAGCATCTTTGCACTCTGATCACCATTGCACCATTGTTGTTGTTTTTACTTAAAATTTTAATTTAAAATTTTAATTTTAATTTTTATAAATTATTCTTGTTTTATCTTGTTTGTTTTTTTTACATAAATGGTTAAATGTTCTGTGTAAGTACATGGCCAATAAAGCTGATTCTGATTCTGCTAAATGCCTAAAATTTAGAATGTAAGGGTACCAGAAATACCGTATTTGTGCCCTACACACAGCCAATGTCCGATCATCATTAATAAACCTTTATTTAACCAGATTATGGCAGTTGCTTAATTATGAGGTTGCTTGAAAACAAGCACATAATGACATGCGGCCAAAGGTGGCTTGAGTGAAATTTTTGAATGCAGAGGCTCATTCAAACCTCTCAAAGGGGCGAAGTGTTAGGTACCTGCAGCGAAATAATATTCTAGGAGTTTGGCAAGGAAAGAGTTATTAGAAAAATTTCAGGGGAAAACTACTAAAATTGAACCTTTATTATTTGTCACTGTTATTTTGCAACAAGACAAACTACACTACATCACACTTCTGTATTGTATGAGAACAATATCCTTACTTGGTGCCTCGCATCATTGGGGTGATGCTGGTAACAGCTGCCAAGTCTGTCAGGTGCAGGTGGGCAGGCAGAGATTTTACTCTGCTTTATATATTCAGCATATATAACATGGCTCAAATTGATATAACATTTCTAGACATGAAAATCTGGATTTCTGTGAGAAAGCTAAGCCACTGGAGGTTGACCTTTTTATCAATGCAAAAACATTGCTGTATATTTCTTTGTTTTTACACTGAACGTCAGTCTTTTGCAGGAGGCCCCAATGTCCTGGTGCTCTATTAGGCGGATCCAAGCAGGACGGAAGGAGTGCGTTGCCTGAAGGCCATCCACCATGTCCATCCACATGCAACAGCAATTGCCTCAATTCCACTTTTACCAGGAAAAATGGCTAGTGACTAATTGGCTTCTGTACAAATTCACAGTTTCTCTTTGGGTTTTAACATTTTAACTTTATAGTTTACCTTCTGATTGAAAGTGCATGAGTATAATATGCCCAATCTGAGAGAGTTGCCTGAGACCAGTCACTGTTGAGTACAGCCAAAATTGAACTCCACCCACTGCCCTGGTTCTTGCTGGTTCCTGCTCAGGCCCAGATGAATGTGAAAGTCCCTAGGCTGGTAATTACGCGTAGCTTTCCACTTCGGTTTGACGAAAGGGCACTGACAGGTTCCTGTCTATTTTATTGATCTAGATCTTTTTTCCACAGGGGGCAGCAGAGGGCTGGTTTTGGGGCAAAGACTAGCCTGTGTTTTTCGTTTTGCTAATAAATTCACTTAATTTCCTTGAACATGTAGTGTAGAAATAATCGTTTAGTTAAACTGTTTTAACTAAATAGAAATATTTGACATATTTTTTTGCAATTTACGTATTTAATATTTATGTACTTTTAATCTCCTCTAAAATGTGGATAACAAAAAGGTATTTGCAGGAAATCCCTTGAAAGCATTTATTTATTTATTTATTTATTTTACTAACTAACTAAACCATGGTGTAAGAAAAAACATGTAGACTGTTTTCCTAGCCTCATTTTAAGAAATATATATTACTTTTAAGAATTACCACTTGCAGAGTGAGAATATAATTCCAAAGCAACAAGTCATTCCAAAAGGACTGGAAAAACTCCATGACAGCAATCAGGTGAGGAATTGCACTGTTCCAGTCAAGACATCTTTACTGAAGTGCACATTCAATAAAACAATTTTAAACACTGTGCTATTTGTGTTCTGTAGATGTGAGTTCAAGAACAAAGCCCTTCAGCTGCTCACCAAATGTTTGACCCAAGCAGTCACTCTGACATCACATTGAGTGATTATGTATTGGAAGAGAGCAGTTTCGGATGTCATCCATTGTAATTCTCACCTTTAACGTACCACACCTTCAGGGTTGCACGCATGGCCACATCCATTGGTACAGCACTTCTGGTCCCTGGGTCCATTATATAGAAATCTGCAGAACTGGCAAAACATTGCTTTTCTTCGGACCTGACTTTGCTTTGAGAACAGAAACCAAATGTGCGTTACATTTAAACTTGATTTGATGTCAGAATAAGCTTATACAAAACAAGTTCCATTGACTGCAGGCAATATTTTCAGGTGTATATCATTCTTTTGTTACAGGCAATATGTCACCAATGACATCTAAAGAATTCAGTCTTGCTCATGTTCCCTCTTTCTAGGGATGGTCAAATACAATCTTAGGGGAGTGCTGACCTGTGCAATTTTGATGCATTATTGAATTACAGTAGTACTTATTTTACTACATTCTAAAAGTGTATTACTGTATTCTTCCCCAATGCATTTCAGTAATCAGCAAAAAGCATCAGTTTGTTTTGTTGACAAGGTAAATTTGTTGACAAGGTCAATAATAGTATAACAATCCCCACGGAAACTACTACCACCCTCATTTGTTTGTTAATAAACCGCAGTAGTAATAAACTTGCAACCTTCATAGGTGAATTCATGAACTATAAAGCTACGATTGGAAATGTTCAAATTGATTACCTCAATTAAACAATTGAATAATGAGACAACGACATTTTCCATACAGAAAGTGAGCGATAGACATTTAAAATAAATTAATTTATTAATAAATTAAAGCCAGACAGAAAACACAGCATAACCTTTTTATCGACTCTGTAACGTGCATAAACTGTCGGCTAATTAGCAAATGAGCAAATATTTCCAATTACTTGTCTTTATTATTGTTATTATTCTGGTTTTATTGGAAGTTAAGTTTCGAAGTACGAATAACTTGTGAATAACGTGTTTTAATCCCTTTGTGTTAAGAAAGGCATATTCCAGTCCATATGTTTACTTTTTATTTTGTGTATTTAATAATTACATGTAATTAAATGGTTAAATAAATTATAGTTTTATAATTTTTCTGACCCCTTAGCTGAAGTCAAAGTCTTTAAATCATAAAATTCTTCCCAGTTAGAGCTTTACCAGGAACCGGTCCAATCGATTTTTATCGTAGCTATCACTTTAAGCGACCAAGCTTTTGCCTACGTTCAACAAAACATTTGACGTGGTTAATACGTTTACGGAAGTTGTGCGCCAGCTCCGGAGAATTGTATGGCGTTGAATCAGGATAGTTAATGGTCTTAAATAGTGGGATTTTTAGCGAATGACTTTGAGGATGTGATGCACATCTAGACAAGAACTTGGTAACTCGTTTTTAGGTTTGATCAAGCAAACAATTGATTCTGTCGGGCCCAGAATTTGCGAATCCCTTGTCGGGCCTTGAACATACGTACTGTGTTCAAATTATGATTTGGCTAAAGTATATCATCGGCTGTCAAATGTCGATATTAAATAGCTATTGTAATTATTTATCCGACCAATGTGTTTTAAAATGAATGCAGCAAACTTAACCTGTTACTTAACTAAGAGAGGCATAGGGACCGTATGCGAGCAAAATACTTTGCCCACATTGTATGCATCATAACCCTCTTCATATACATTTGTAAATATATTATTAATCAAATTTGAACATGTATAATTGGGTTGATAAAATTTTATGTGATTTAAATTGACTAATAATAGAAAGAATTCCCCCATGTTACTCTGCGAGAAGTTTTCTTCCTGGACATCACTATGTTGCAAAGTGTTTTTGTTGCGCCTTTCGATTCTTGATCAATGTGTTGTTATATTGTTTTTTTTAGAGTGGAATCTAATTGCAGGAATGGCGGCTGTTGATGATTTTAAGTTTCAAGGTGAGCGACAATTAGGTCCGTGTGTAATATTTTATTTTATATTGGATTTATGTACGTGTGATGTTTCCTCCATGCAATATTTTGTGAACGCCCGTGAATTTTAGAATTTGATGAGTCCGAAAACATGCTGGCTGACAATAGAGATGCCGTTGCCGTCAATATCGAGGATCCCAGTAAAAAACGAAAACAAAGGAGAGGTGCCGGGGCTAAGCCGCGAGAGAATGACGACGATTTGCTTGGAAACGACGACTCGGACAAAACAGAGGTTTGATGAATTACAGACAATAATGTGTTATTTTTGTATTTTTATTGTATTATGTTTTAAAGAATGTTTCGTCTCACAGCTGCTTGCAGGTCAGAAGAAAAGTGCCCCATTTTGGACTTTTGAATATTACCAAACATTTTTTGATGTGGACTCCTATCAGGTAATTTCAAAATTTTCATTTTCAGACTCTACTCGGCTCTCTATTACTTCTTGAGTTTAAATCTTCACAAAATGAGAATGACACACATGTATTTTTGGCTTCCATAAACATGGTGGATATCTTGTTTTAATTTTCTGCTCTGTTATCAGGTCCTGGATAGAATAAAAGGGTCAATCCTACCATGGCCTGGCAAGAACTTTGTCCGCCTCTACATCCGCAGCAACCCAGATCTTTATGGTAAGTAACACAAGGCAGTGTTTAAGAGGACAGTTTTCCCGTTGGTCAGGTTTTTTTTTTTAACGAACGTGAATATGAAACCCCTTACTAGAATCTGTAATTCTGGGAAGGTGGCAGGTATTCAGCTCTAATCCATGACTACCGTATGTTAGTTTTATTACTCATTGTTGTTAGATAGACTATACCCATATATGTAAATGTGTAAGTGTATGTAAAATGCTGGTTTAAATCTAAATATAGATATGTGTTCCTCTTTAAACTGGTGGCAACATTTGGCATATTTCCCGGAAAAGCAATCCTCATCAAAAAAAAACAGTCCATGGTGTTACTCCGTAGAAAATCTCAGTATGAACAACAATACATGCTTATTTACTGTACTAAGTTGTTTTAAGATGGTCATGTGCTCACATTCTTCTGATTTCTGTATCCTCTAGGACCTTTCTGGATTTGTGCCACTCTCGTGTTTGCCGTAGCCATAAGCGGAAACATCTCAAATTTCTTCATGCACCTTGGCCAGCCTAACTACCACTATGTGCCTGACTTCCAGAAAGGTCAGTAACTTAAGAGTTTTCACTTTATTTACTGCTAACAGCTATGAGATACTGCTGGGCCATCCTCCAGATAGTAGTTTTTGTTGGGACGTTTGCAAGTTTTTACTTAAAGAAAATTGCTGTATAACTGTTCCCGACATGATGTTTTTTGAATGTCCTACATTAATGCACAATAAAACAATCTTTACTGGTGGTTTCCATTTCAGTAACTATTGCTGCCACCGCCATCTACAGCTATGCCTGGCTTGTTCCCCTTGCCCTCTGGGCTTTCCTGCTGTGGAGGAATAGCAAAGTCATGAACATCGTGTCCTACTCTTTCCTGGAGATCGTTTGTGTTTACGGCTATTCCCTCTTCATATACATCCCTGCTGCGGTGAGAGAGATTGGCCTATGAGCTGGGTAATCAGTTGTCAACGTGCTGACCAATCAGTTGTACATGTCGTTTTTCGTTAATCTGTCATCGCCTCTGTGTTGTTGCAAAAAACGGATTTGAGGATCTTATACCAATGCAAAACAAAAATAAATTGTTTTTCCCTTGTATTGTGATGACAGATCCTGTGGATTATTCCCAGTGAGGAGGTGAGATGGCTGTCCATCGTAGTGGCCATGTTTCTTTCTGGGTCTGTTCTGGTAATGACGTTTTGGCCTGCAGTCCAGGATGACCACCGCAGAATTGCCATAGCAACTGTGTCAGCTATTGTTGGTCTGCATGTACTGCTTGCAGTTGGCTGTAAGGTAAAGAATCAGTTCAGTAAATATGTCTCCGTATTGGTTCATTTGAAAGAAACTATTACGAATACATTTTCCATGCCTTTAGTTTTATTCCGGGGCATAATTGAGTTCACAATATATATTTCATGAAATTGGGGACTCTCTAAAAGATGTTGTAGCACTAGGAAAGATGGAAAAGTTTTGGAAATTTCCTCAACAAATCCAGCTGAAATAGAGTTAAGTTTTTAAATGGTTATTGGATTATTGAACTTCAAAATTAATTTAAAGCTTAATTTGATATGTAAAGATAAAAAATGAGAAATATTAACAAGGAAAGTATTGGCAGTTCTTCGAACATAACCTCTTGAATACACTTCAAGGGGGAATGCTTTTTCATGCCAAGTTCCTACGGGACTGTGCTCCAGATGTTCCCAGCCTGCAGATGTTTTCTAATAAAAAGTAAATTGTATTGTGTGAAGAGTCCGAACAGCACCACACTAGCCAAAACTGCAGTGTTGAGTGAAAGTTTATATCAACTAGACGGAATGCTGCATTGCCTAAAGCAGGCTTAAGTGTGACCCTTGGTGTCACCCGACTATTTGTAGCTTGTGTGAAGGAAATGCACCATCAGGTGTCAGTTCTCCCCAAGGGGGTGCTGTTCTCTGAAACATTGATTGTCCTTGTCGACTAGTTAGGAAAACGGCCAATATGTGAATACGATCGTATGCCTATATAATTTAACCTTGTTTATTTTCATACTGGCCAAGGGCTCTTAAGACACCACCTTGAGCCCTTAATTAATCTGAATTACTTCTTTTAAATTCATATAGGAGTATTTCTTCGAGACGCAAGAGGTTGAACACGCCAAAGTAAACGAAACTTTGTCAACTGTGAAGACTCTCTAAAAAAATCTTTTTTAGGTGAGCTTTGTGATTTAAAAAAAAAATATTATCCAGAAAATAATCACCACATCTTCTGTTCTGTTGATGCTTTTTGCTATTTAAATTTATTTAGATCCACACATGGTTGTACATTTTCTTCTTCCAGAGAAGTCAATACTAATGTTAAATTTAGTATTAATGTTTTTGTTATGGATCTGTTCATTTGTGGTTGCACAAATAAATGATCAAGCAGCCATTTATTTATTTATTATTTCATTTTGATAATGTTTTAATACAGAATGTTTATATTTTCCTTGATGATATGAGACGCATTGTAATCTTATACCTGAGACTCACTTCCGGTGCATGGTTACTTCTTCCTAAAGCAAGTGTTTTGTTTTTTTCCAATGCAGGTTCTCTTGTTGCCTTATTACAATTACTCAAGTTTCAGGGGAGAAGTCATTGGATGTCTGGAAATCACTACAGCGTAGTCGGTTCTCTGAAGCGTATACATCATTCTGATTTGTGACTTCAGGAAGGGAAAACTGGTAGCATGTTTGTTCTTTCCAATAAAATGCATTTTAAACTGCCTTAAAGACATGTTGGAAGCTACATTGTTACTGATAAGCTCTTCTTACACTTAATAAAGCTGTATATAGGTTTGGGGGGGGCTTACATATTGATTTGCTTATTAATGAATTAGTATGGCGGGTAAAATTGCGTACTGAAAGGTAATGTACTCTCGAAAGGGGCTTTCCTTTACATATCACTTTTAATTGTAGCCACCACCTTCAAGCCATACATTGGTATCGTATCCCAATGATATTTCAATTTAAGTGTAAGGTTTGGTGCTTTACTTCTTCAGTGTTCTATTGGGGGGGGTTCACTGCATAGAAAGCCCTACGTTTTCACTCTTATCCTCTATTTGTATATTCTGTTAGGACATTGATTGAATTAATGTCACACATAATCGGTTTTAAACTATCATTTATACTGCCATCCATTTTAATTATTTCTAATATGATGGCAAGAAATTTGAAACATGGGTTTCTCTAAGAAGTATGTTGGTTTAGGTTCAATGTTTTTTTGTATTTTTTTTTAGGGTTAGGTTTTGTTTATGACATTTTGCCACTCAAACAAGGTTTCCATGGATTAGTATGGTGTGAAAATGGTTCAGCTCTCTTTCAATAAACGTGTTCAACTACTTTATTTTTGTCTTTTGTACAAAAAAAGCTTAAATGTAGTTAATTCCATTGTCACAAAATTAGTACCTGGCCACAGGTATAAGTTTGTCTCTGAATGCCTTCAGTCTGTCCATTGAATGTCTGACGCTCAGGATCAAGATCTGCATAAAAGACAGAATCTACAGTATCACTGGTATGTGGCCCGCTCAGTTTGTTCCAACTGAAACTAATACTTTGTACCTTCGGAAAATCTATTAAATAGGCAGCTATGACACCTTAACAGAGAAAACGATGTGTTGTCTGGGCCAATTGCCCATTGTCTTTGTTAAAGTATAGGTTTTCTAATTAACAAATTAGAAAAGTTGTCAGTTGGACCTGTGCCAAATATGTGGTCTGGCCTAATTAATGGTCATTCTAGCCTTAGCTTAGAGTTACATAGGTATTGGTTCTCAAGCTGATAACCCAGTAAACTCAAATGCTTACAGTACTGCCAGTACAATCCACTGTTCTTAAAGTCAAATATCAGTTGTGTCAGAACATTTGTGGATTATCTGTGGTGCATCTGTGTTTAGTCCAATAATGACTGAATATATTAAATCAAGGATAAGTTTAAATATATTTTTTTAAAGTTTAATCCATTTTCATTTATCTCCATGGATGTGTTAATGGGTCTTATTTAATTTCTTCCTATAATGGCTACCTCAACAAAAAAAACTGAAAAAATATCGAAATTGGAGACGTTCAAACTTCTGGAAAAATACAGACAAGAGCGAGACGATGCGACGCACAGGGAAGGCGTTCTTAAGGACAAAGTAAGGCAATACGAGTCCAGGATCCGGTCCATAGATGAACTGAAACAAAAAGTGAAGAACTTGTCTCTGAATAATCGAGAGCTGCGGAAAACCGTAAAGACCCTTCGGACAGACCTGGGATTGGAATCGAGTCCCAAGTTCCAGGGGAAAACCACCAAAGATATTATCAATGATCTTCTAGGAAAAGAACGCCAATGCAGTTCTTTAATTGAAGTAAACGAGAGGTTGGGTCAAAGAATTAATGAACTGACATCTGAACTTAGTAACACAATTATTTCAAATACTCTTTTAGAGGAAAAGGTGCACTCATTAAATCAGAATCTGAAGGATATGACAAGCAACCAGCGCCGTTTACTGAAGCTTTGGGAGGACAAGAAAGCCCAGAGAGAACAGCTGTTTTTGCCTGCTATTTATAATACTCAGAAGAGACTCGGACAGCGATTTGTCCACAAAACAGTTCAGACTGATATGTCCACAAGTTCGGTCCAGAAGTTACCGTCGAATGCTTTTGAAACGAAACAAATTCGGCGCGAGACGGATATAAACAAGTTAGCTTTAGATAAACCTGGTATTTCCACTTTACAAAACGGTATTCATCCAGACAAGACATCCCCAATGCAGAATGAACAAAACGGATATAGCTAAATTTGAATTTAGTTTTCCAAAATTAATTGGGAGCATAACCTCTCCATTCAACTTAATACCTCGCTAACTCACAAAAATAAATAAAATAAAGTGAATCTCATGATCTAGGTAAAATGCTACCTGTTAAGTAATTATTTTGTGTAACAAATTGTCCTAATCATGTGAAGTTGCCTGCATATACGACGAATTAAACAATTTTAACAACCAAGATGTCTTGTCCGTATAATAAAATACATACATATGTTCACTTACTAACGTTTGTAATCTTAAATTATGTATTTCTGCATACGGTTCAATCATTTCCATGTTGTGCATTTTGTAACAATTGCAACGCTATATCTACCTTCGATAGTCTTTTAAATAAATGCCATTAATAAAAGCGAAACGTAGAAAGCTATTAAATGGGCTTGCCTCTACTTCTGTAGTTGACATAGACACGCAGCTACGGGAGGTGTCCGTCCACTTTTTTGTCACCAGAAAAAAAGCTAATGTTGAATTACTCACGTATTTGTAACTCAGTGAGTATTTTAGAGATACATTGTACATAAAAGATAACCTTTCAAAGCAAAGACGTCGGTCTCTTGCCAGTAAATTTTTAAAGTTGTCATTTTGAGCTGAAAAATTGTTTTGCCATTCAGGCAATGATAAAGACAGCGCCACGGTGTAGGGACCTGAGACGGTCCTCCGCGTACCAGTGGCGCGGTATGGGAAACTAAGCGGTGTAATCAAGTAAGAGGGAAAAGTGCTTGTTGAGACTTATTATTTCTACACTTTTTTTTTTTAATGTTACATTATGTTTTCCTCAGAACCAAACCACTGGTTTATTCGAAAGGTAAGATCTCATGGCTCTCGTACGCTACATTGTGGTGTGCAGCTAGTTGAGATGTGAATAAGTTGACCGCTTTAAATTCAAAGATATTTTCCACCAAAGCTTGCTTTCGGGTGTGATGATCACAGAAAGAAAACCGAAATGACACCCGACCGAGGAAGTGCTTACATTACCCTTTTTCCATGTAACGTGGTTATACAATGTTAAATGTATTGATTTTGTTAAAACAAATCATACGTATTGTTCTACAAGTAATTCCCCAATTTCGCTGTACTTGATTGGTCATTCAATATTTGGAGTATCTGTTGCCTAATGGAAAAACCTAAAAAACAAAAACCAGATACAGAACAGTAACTTACTGCTTCTCCTTAGAGTCAACCCTACAAGCTTCTTGGTCACTGTTGGTCAATGCTGTCTCCTGGTGTTTTCTTATGATTTACTTTAGGATTTTAAAAGTCCGTTCTATTGCTTTCTTCTTCTTATCACTATTATTATTATCTATTATCTGTAGCTTGGTGATGTAGGAGAAAAAAACCCTATAGATTCAGTTTCCCATATAACCTGCAGTTCAAAGATTCGGGGGCAATGTTTGGTTTCATTTGAGAAGACTCGGCAAAAACGAATGAAAAAGCTTTCTTTTTCCCCCCCGACAAATTCAGATTCTATTCATCTTATAATTAGATAACGATTAGGCACTATCAGTGATACTAACAGTATTGGGTAATTAGTAACAACTCCTACTCCTTATTTGTTTTCCATATGTCTATGTGTAATGTAAGGTCATTAAAACGACACTCCTCTTCTGCATGTGGCCTTTTGAGGTGTCATAAGGATGCATAACGTGCATTCCTTTGGTGTTTTAATTTTTACAAATGGTTATCATTTTCAACTTTAGTTTGACAGTCAAATGTATTCCATTTAAAAGCAAACCAAAATAACGGTGGAGGTTAGAAATCACTGTAATAACCATTATTATCGCATTTAAAATTCCTATTATAATATAATTTGGGACAATAAAAACCTTCATAGGTTTCTGTTATTAGTCAGGTTTTTCACTTGATATAGTCAGCAACCCAGCCGACTTGTCGCTGTAGTTACTCGTCTTCATAGCCCATGTACCTGCAGGGCTTGGCATTAACGGTTGTCCGCTTATCTGGGACAATTAAAGACAATCTTTCTTTATAAATAAACAAATCGGCTCCCTTGAATGGAGAAGGGCCATGTAATGCAGTAGCTGAAGTTATTGAGCTCCCCATTAAAGTAGTAAGTGGTGTGTGTCACTGGAGTTACTCGTGTTCATAGCCCACGTGCCGGCATTTTGACCTCAGATGTGAATCCCCTAATCTGCAACTTTAGCTACAGACAAACTGCCATGTTCCTTCAGTCCCCTGAAAGCTGGCCATGTGCCAGGAAAGTGTCCAAATGGACAGGAGGTTGAGTCTGAGTAACCCACAACTACAGAGGCTCGCGTTTCTGTCAGTGGAGGTACTGCTCTTGGAAGGCTGAGGCTCCGACAGCCATTCAAAGGGGGTGCACAAGCATAGGCCATTTGTACAATGGTGATTTCAAATTGTGGAGAAAAATAATTTGAGATTTAAATAATAATAATAATAATAAAAAAAACTGCTTTTATTGTTTGGTTCATTCTGTTAAATTGTTAAATGATAAATCATATGTTTTATTTGCTCTAAAGTTCGTGCACATTTTGAAACGATTAAGTGTGACCTCTTTAAAATTACCGTTCAACATTGAAATAAATAACAATGTTGTGCCAGTCAACAATTTAATGGAATGCAGCCAACCGTCTTCCTAGCGTATTGTGTAGCTTGGAACTGCTCAGTTCTTCCTGAGGACAAAACATTTTTTTTGTCCATTCCCTTTCTTTTTCGCCATATTTATTTCTACCTGTTGTTTGTAGGTTGTATGCTGGAGAGCTGCAGCCAGTGTGGCCTGGTCCGTGCTACTTTTGCCGGTCACCACTGCTCTGTTTGTGCTCCTGAGCAGGTTAAGCCCATTTCATCCCATCCAATGGATATCAGGTGAGCAAATCGTCTCTGCGTACTAATTTTTCTATATCACAGGATGCATACAGTGCAGATAGAGTGAAAGTGTTGGATTGCCACATTAATCTGACAAGGAACTGTCTCTTTTTTCAGAGTCTTTCAGCCTCTTGTATGGATCCTATGTAATTTTCTCACTTGTCCTTCTCTGTGGAGTGGTGCTTGTAATCGGATTCTTCAACCTAGAATATTACACAGGTGAGTTGGCTGAGAAGTAGGAGGTGGCGCATTGCTCTTGGATAATGTGTGCTCTTTAAAACGATTCCGTGTTGACCGGCGTTTCTTTCTCAGTGGTTCCCTCCATCCCCTGCACTAAAATTTCCCTCCTGGGGATGGTGCTCCACCCCCAGCAGTCTGTGCACTCTCTGGTCCACTGCATGATGGGAATGCTGGTGGTCTGGTGCGGGTCCACCATCATCGGTGGCAGGTACCGGGTCCTGGCCTTGCCGTGCACAGAGGAGGAAAGGTGAGCTGTACGACACTGACACATCTGCCCATGAATGTGGCACTATCCGTGCATTTCTAAGTGCCTGGGGACCAATTTAAAGTGGTCCGCCTATTGGTTGGGGCAGAAAACATTAACTGTCCTACTTGTGACTGAACGCGTTCCCCTGTTACACCTGAACAATCTCAGTCAATTCAAAATAAAGTTTGAGCTCTGAGGGTGTTTGTGGAGAAACCGTGGTTAGCTTCTCATATCGGTTGGGTGCGTCGCTCCTCTGTAGAAGCGTCCTCTGTTTTTATATACAAAGCAATATTGTTTGGCTGAAGTTTAGCTTTCACATTCCCATGCGATGTCCTCTTTGTTGCAGTGTAACTGGTCCACAAATGTGTCTGAATGAGTACCATCTGTTCTTCTTGTTGGCGGGAGCCTTCATGGGATACAGCTACAGTCTTCTTGGCGTGGTTAGAAACATGAACTACGTGTCGTTTCAGACCATACAGGTAACGCAGCTGGTCTTATGTAATGCTTTTATACACGTCTTCATGGTTAGGGCTGTTCCATAAATATTGGGTGAGCTGCAGTACAACCCGATGTTGATAAAGGGGAAAAGCTCACACAGGCGTTTTGTGTGTTTTATGTTTTTCAGCAATACAGATATCTGCGCTTCAAGGGGAACTTGCCACAATTGTTGAAATACAGTGCTGTTCAGTCAATGTATTCGGTCCGAAACTACTGCGCTGTGTATTTCTTCTTGGGTATGATTCATCTGCATCAGTTACATAAGTTCAAATCTGTTCTCTTTATACAGCTTGAAACAAAACACAATTTGTTCAGCTCCTAAGTCCCAACTGAGCGAAAAAATGTCATTTTAGACATAGCATTTGTTACAATGTAAGTATGTCAAGACAAGATGACGAGCAGCAGAATTTAGGTTCAGTTTGGATAGGCGAGTCTAGGTGAACAGCGTGTGGTGGGTCTAGTTATGTCCCTCCCAAGTGAGGTCAAAGAAGAGTAAGCCCTTTCACAGGGTGGAGGGGGAGAGGGTGTTGAATCTTCTCCCCCAAATAAAAAGCTTTGTGTTTTTTGCAGGCTACATCCCAAGAGCGTGGATCTGTGCAACACTGAGCCTCCATAAAGACAGGTTTCAGACCAGTTACATTTAGTCAGTTTTACAGAGTCTTTGTGTCAGTCTTGTTAGTGAAATGCATCATGTCTCTCATCCAGCTCTGTGCATGCCCTGGACACGGTGGCCGGACTCCTGGACTTCTCCCTGCTCTACCACCTGTGGATCAGTGGCACCTTTCTCCTGGTTACCTGGCACATCACGGTGCTGCTCTTCAGGATTTTCTGCACAGAGGTCTGATGTGTTGTCATACAGATTGTAGGCCTCTCTTACAAAGAAACGGGATTGCGTGTGGTTTAGTGTACTTTGTGTGCTAGTTAACTTACCAGAGTTAAGTACGTTTTCCATTTTTGGGCTTCTGGCTGTGAGAAAGATTATACATGCTTTTTTTAATACCAATGCATGATACCAGAGATACTCAAACTCCAGCCCATGGGGCAAGTCCCGCCCCCCAACTTTTCTTTTGGCCCTCCTGTTTTGCCTGTGACATGCTGTCAATCATGCGGAAGACCCAAGTTTTGCTCTTATCTTTTTCCTTGTCCCTTGTCTGTTTTTTACATTTTTTTATCCGCTAGGGGGCTGTCGATCCACTATCGTTTTCTTTCTTTAATTATTTATAGGGGTTGACTCTTCATCACGCCAAATAGCGCCTGACCAGAGTGAGATGGATACTTTTTAAGGTGACATTTTTTCTCCCCCATTAAAGGCATATAACTTTCCAGTCCAGTCCACGTTCTCAGAAGATGCCAACCAATGCCTTCCCAAAGTGCTCAGCGTCAAACAACCAATGATCTTAAAGGTAATGGTTAATTTTGTGTGTGTGTGTATATGTGTGTAAAAGGGAACTAAGTTTTGGAATCGTAAAGAATGCTGAAGCATTTAACTGAGAGCGCTTTCTAAGGAGGCTCCTTTGTCCTTTCAGTTTCTGGCCCTGCAGGACCTGGCCCTGTTGTCTCAGCACTCTCCTTCACGCAGGCAAGAGATCTTCAGCCTGAGTCAGCCCGGTAGGTTTGGCGCCGTCCTGCACGCCAGCGGGCGATGGGTGCAATGGGTGATCACGCAAACGCCTGGTTCCATTCATGTTTCCCTTTTCACTTTCTGTCCTTGGGTTTCAGTGGGTGATCA
>JAOVYW010013265.1:0-10895 GCA_025775045.1 Hiodon tergisus | reverse complement strand
GAGTTAGTTTTGGCTGAACCCAGACATGCTTGACATACTTCTTCATTGTAAAAGCCATGGCCGTGTCTCAACATGCAGGCCGTAGACAGGCACTTTAAGTTGCCTCACGCGTCCAGCAAACCCGTGAGATCCTCGTACAGCCTGGCGGACACCACCTACAAGACCTTGCGGTTTGCGCTCCGAGCCTCCCTGAAGACGGCCATCTACAGAATAACGACAACCTTCGGGCAACACTTGAAGTAAGACGTCTCACCCAGGAATGTCTCTTGCCAGTTGACATCAATTCCACCCTTTATCATTAAAAATTCTGTAATGAGGTGTTACCTAGCATCCAAAAAGATTGTTCCTTTCCGGTCTCACATGGCCACGCCACACAAACCGGAACCCTGGATGTACAGACGCCATCCAGGCTGTCCCCGATGCTCCCCTGGGTTTCTGTCGTTGCCAGTCTGAAATGTTTCGCATTTTGGTCTCGTTCTCCTCGCAGTGCAGTCCAGATGTCGGCCGAGCATCGCAAGCGACTGCAACAGTTCATGGAGTACAAAGAGTAAAGACCCACATTGGCTGGCAGAGCCCGCCTCGCCTCTTCGCAGCCCCGTATTTACACAGCGTCTGGCTTGTTGGTGCGCGCTGGTGCACGTGCGGTCTTAGCCGCTGGTCTCTTTCTCCTGATGAATGTCTTTGAGGGACTGCCTGTAATATAATAGCACTGGTGTTACACATAGATTGGTGGGTGGTTTGGTCTGGTCTTAGGTTTTTCCACTGGGTGGTACCCACTGTACTTGCCTTACTGGGAAGCAAGCCCTTGATTGCGTTGAATCCAAGTAATCAGGTTGGGTTGAGGCGCATGTGTTCCAGCCCATTGACGCTAGTAAACTCGATTTCGAGTTTTTCGTTACAAGATTAGGATTTATTGTAGAGGTTCTGTCGCCATTGAGCCCTGAAATGCAAAAAAAAGAAGATTTTTTTTACTTTTTATTGTTTACTTTACACGACTTCCTAGGATGTGTGTCTCATCTTGGATGTCATGTTTTGTGTTGGGACACAATCTGAGGAAGGGTCCTTTTTAGGTGCTGTGCAAGAGAAATAATAAAAATAAAATTATATTTTGTTCCTGAATTCACTGCTTATATAAGCCAAAGATGCACTACGATGTATTAGAAGATCTTTTTAAAATAAAAAAACCCCGAGTGGTATAACCTCTCCTGCTTTCCCTTATAACGACACCTGGATTTTAAGATATTGGAAGTCTTTTTTTTTTAAGTATGTCTGGTTTGATAATTTTTGAGAAAACAATAGTAATTTATTTTCAAGAAGATGAATAACTCACTCTTTGTCAGATCTGCTCTATGGTCTGGTTTACGTTTGATTCATTGTTTGACTGCATAGATGCACTGAATTCAATAACATCCATAGTCAATTCTAGAGTGCAGATAAATCAAAGCAGTTGGTTTCCCACTGTCCATCTTCAGAATTTTGGGCTTTACACCAATTAAATTAGCCTTTCAAGTGTGGACTTGGTAAAGAAAAGCAACTGCTTCAAGAAAGAAAAAAATGCATATGGCTTTCATAAATGAATAAAATGTCTGTGTGTGTGTGTGTATTATAAATGTGTTCCTGTCTTTGTTTGCATTTTACAGACTGCAATATAAATTCAATTTGCCAGGTTTTTCAAAAACCACATATTTTATAGATTAAATTTCTCTACGTATTTGCCAAGAACTTTCAAATGCAAATATGAGTTTTTCTCATTTTCTGCATTGAATCCTTGAAAAAAATGTTTTTATTCTTCAACTGTTTGAAAAGCACGTTGGTGCATAGTTTTTTTGTGTGGAATTTGGGAGGTGTTTGAAAAATCAAGTGAGCTGTAATTTAGTATTTATGTGGTATAAAGTGTGGTCCGTTGTGGATTGTTTTAGTAAGGAGTCACGTGCATGAATACATTTTTTCAGCGTCACGTTCGACTGTTTAGAATGCGAGTTACCTAACTGCAAACGCATATTTATCTGCATGTAATATATGCCCCAAACGCATTTCGAACTGATAATTATTATTACAACCGGACCCATTGGCCCAATTGTTTCCTCTCCTTTGACATCAATCTTTACGATTCTGTATGTTCTATAGTTTATAGAATAAAGACAGACGAGGCTGCCTCTTCTTTACGACAGATGTCGCTATAAAGTCACGAACAAATATCGACGTGATAGCGATGTTTTATCTGGGAAATCTGGTTTTGTTCTTAATACAAATTACAGACGTTAAATATTTTTTACAATTTATTATTAACGAGATTAGTTATTCCTCTCTTACCAAAAGTGCTAATATCAAATTAGGAATTTGTACCTCGCCATAACGCATCGCGTCATACTTATTTTACAATTGTGATGGAGGAAACCGACGAAAAAGTCATAAAACAGAAATTAAAATAATTTATTTAAAAAAGTAAATTTAATTGAATACTTACGAAACTCATTTGTTACCTACGGTTGTTTAAGTACCGGTGCATAATGTTTAACGTTTAAAAAATATTGATCGGATGTTGGTGTATAAAATATTAAAGAACGTTGAGAAATTGTCATATTCCATTAATATTATAGTGGTTAGATTATAGTTTCACTGTATTCTTTATGTCGACTGTTTTATAAGTAATACGCACCTTGATCATTTTGGTTCAGTATTTTCGGTATGCGTTAAGAACAGTTGTTTTTTCTTTCTAATAAGATTTTGTATAAAAGCCTCATTTCAGTGAAACGTTCCGTTTTTTTTTGTTTTGTTTATGACTTGTATAAACCACTAGAAATGGGCTTTGTCATGTCAAAACATAATGCAGACCGCATGAAAACAAACAATCCCGCGTTTTGTAAAAGATGAATGCACGTCTTTATTTCATATCTGCATGCAATTTAGAAAGTCTTTGGTTTGATTGTAATGGAAAGCGTCTCTGGGAATCGTGTACGATATTCAGTCAGTGTTTTTCATTAAAAGACAGAATTTTATAGGGTTTAAGAAGAATTATTCATTTTCGGAAAATCCCACTGGTTTATGAATGTTGTTCAAATGATACTAGTTCATAATTAAACAGGTTATTTCCTTCCAAACTCGTTGATGGTTTCTGCTAAAACCATCTGTAGGCCTACTCTTTTGGCTGGTTATTCTTAAACGTCAATGGGTCTTTATTAGATTTTATGCAAATATTTTTTTAATTGTCAATTTTAACGGTGCATAACAAAGACTATTAGGTTATAAGAAAAGTCTGTGTTATAATAAAAGTATTTGTTTACCAATTTAATTTGCGGAAAATGTAGGTTCAACAATGCAAGGTTTGCTAGTATTTATACTACATACTGTGGACATATCAGCTGTCTTAATGAAATATGAGGAGAGCGCCTGATGGATAAAAGTAAGTACATTTTCTTCTAGGCCAATAACCCCCGCCTCCCAGCTTTCACTACCCACCCTCCCCTCGATCGGTGAGCAAACGTAATTGGTACAAATAGTATTCATCCGCTCGAAAATACGGACTCAGTGGACGAAAAGGATGTCAATCAATGAATTCACGCACACTTTGATTGTTGGAAATTGATGCGCCCCCAAAACTCACGACGATCACTGCTGAAGCTGGGAAGGATGCTGTGGGTAAACACGGGAAACATTTACACTCTTTTGGAACAAGTAGTTGGTTGCAGCGGCTGTCCTTTCTTTTCCTCGCATTCCCAAATTTGATAAGGTAGGTTACCTACAGATAAGTAGGACATATGAGAGAGTTTTATAATCTTTTCATAATATCTGAAACGAACCTTTACCGTTATTGATGTATTACTGTAAGATAATAGAATTCACTTTAAGTATTGACACGTGTTTTATTCATCCGATGTAGCCAATGTGAAATATTTGACAGCAATTGAATATTTAGTCATGTTTCTGATATGAGGTTCGGTGTTTGTCAAGATTAGTTAAGTGTGTAATACAGTATTAAATATGTTGTTTCCTAGCGGATCGAAACAAGCACGAGTGTTTACCCGAGGAAGAGTAACAATGCATACAGGCAAATCCGAGATCCAGATGCAGAAGTCAACTGCCGTCTTTGGAATGGTCAGCCAGCATCAAATCCCCACGACAACAGAATTTGCCGGGTTGAGTTTCTCCGTGTATAGCAGTAAATCGCATAGCTGTGTCAAAAGAAACGGGAGTGACAGCTGTGTTATCGAGCCAAGCAGAAGTCCCCATGATGGCACAAATCATTTACAAGTTTTAAGTCCAAAAAGACTTCCCACGTCGACCGAGCGCTATCCTCAACACGAGAAACAGCACGCACATCAGGCGAGAAAGGCTGTCCACGAGCGATTCTCCAACGATTCATCACGAGGTGAGCGGGAATCTGCTGTTTAGTAAATTATGAGTACATTATTTTCTTCTTGTGTATGTATAACTTCCCTCTCAGATGTAAGTTATTTATCTGTCATAAGGAGTAGGGCGTCGCAGAAAATAATAAATACCCTACATAGGCTACTACATTATATGACGTCGCATCATGTAGCCTAATATTCGGATCAAGATAAAGAAACAGTATCAGTATTTATTAATTATTATTTTTAATACTAATACTAAATTGCTTTAAAATGATACACTAAGAATGCTAACATCGAACATGAGACACTACGTGTATATCCTTTTATTAATAAACTCTGTTAGCAATTTACAATTTTTGATAACACCATTTAACCCACTTAATGAAATCCAGTGGTTCTCAATGTAGTCATTCCAAGTGCACTGAAACAATGCTTGCCTGCAGCCAAAGTCATCACAGAACGTGCATGTTTAGCATTATCCGCGAAATATCCTCCAGAAAACAAACATATTTCAACAGGAATAACTGCCAACAGATGTCATCTTGAAATCATTGTAAAGGAAGTGCTGAACATACTGTATAGTAGGAAAAGATTTTGAAGTGCCTTCTTCTAAGAAAGTTTTGTTATGATGGTCCAGCCAACATTTTATCTAAGAAAGTTTTGGTGTTATGGTCGAGCGAACATTTTACCGCTAGTATGCAGGCGTGCGTTTGTATTTCGTGAGAGGGTAGCATCAATAAACGTTTCACAATGCAAGTAATTTATGTTGGGGAGGGTTTCAGGTGATGTAAAGTTGAACATCCCCCCTGCTATTTAGTGCGCAAGTCTCCCTCTGCTGTCTCACGACGCGCACGTGAGGAATCTGACAGATGTAGCCGAAAGAAAGTTGCGTCTCAAACTGAGTATAATTTATTTATTTTTAGGTTAGCGTATTCGTTCATTTGTAATGGTTGTCAGTTAAAATCTTGTGTGATTACATTATATTAGACTGTGACTGGCAGCAATGAGAAAGACACTTAGATTAACAAATGGTAGGCTACCAATCAATTAAACACCACTTTCTTTGGCCGGGTGGCATTTCTGTCAGTAGAAAATGAACATCATTGTAGAATAGCTAGAAACATAGAAAAGTAAAAACAACTCAAACACACCTGTGCAATAATTCAAGTTTATTTATTAACTGTTTCCATAATTGTGTTTTTACGTGACCCGCTACCGCTTTGTTAAGTGTTTTAAATATGAAGGCATAATGCTCTTGATCTTTGGATATGTCAAATGGCATCTCCCTCCACGAGGACAATATCAATAATATAAATATGGTTATATTGTTTGTAACACGTCATGCCCTGCCACATACTGCATTTTCTTAAATAAACTTAAAATAAAATAAAAAGCTTTCTGGGTATTAAACGATTATTTATAAGCCTTGATTGTGTACGTTTAGATGGACGTTCTCAAAACATCAATGTCATATTTTTAAAATAAAAAACATAGAAGTTAAGGAAAAGTAGACTTTTACATGTTTACTTCGAATAATTTCTCATCTCAAAATAATTGACTAGTTTAGTTTTCACTCTCGAACTGAAACTAAAATAAAGCAATACAATTACAAAATTACAAATACAAACATGACTCTAATTAAAAAGTCGTTAGTATGACACCTCTTATGAAAAGCACAATCGACATTTAATATAATATAAAATAGAATGAGCGGTACATTTTTAAAATATACCAAAATATCCCAATTTAATTTAATTAATGTATTAAAAATACATTCCCCATCAATTTAATTCTATGTAGATGTTGTATACTATATATATTTACGATGTATTTCATTTTTAAAATATAATATAAATATATAAACATGCAGTTATATCATGTAAAAGCATAAATACATTTTACAATTTACATTTTTTTTTTTACATAAACTGATAAGTGCCTATATACCCTTTGAAATTTAAGAACTTTCTTTTGAGGAATAATTCACTGCTGACTTGATTTTGAGTTATACACCCTGGGGGTGATGTTTATGTCTGAAAAATGGTTCTGATATTGTTCTTTTAGTAAATTTATATACTGACATTGCTAGAAGATGATGGGGATTGAACATAACTAAAATAGTCCTTGACCTTGCAACTTGGGATAAAAGTTTATTTAAATGACTGGTGGGGATGTCGCTGGACAGTAGAAGTGGTAATTACTGGCCCGTCTTTAGTCGTAATTTTACTAAACACATTTGTAATTACATATGTCTTGTGTGAGAGGCAACTCAGTGGATTTGATTGTTATTTTTTCCATGCAAAATGCAAGCCACATGTGTCCATGCGTAGGGGAGTACCGCATTTATAAGCCTGTTCATCATAATTGCACCTCACCATGCTTGTGCTTCCTACTAAAATGTTTCATTTTAATGTCTATGTATTTTTCAGCTCAAAATTATATGACTATTATTACTGCTTTCTTTTTAAATATGTTTGTATAAGGTTAAAAATATGACAGATGTTAATCTAGGGCCATTTAAAAATGTCAGATTACTTTTTAAATAAGGAGGAATATACACACACATTTCAACTTTATAATTGGAACTGAATGAATTAGCCACTGAGCTTGCAGTCTACATGTACATAACCATATGGAAATGTGCAGTTGGTTTTTGGGAAGGCATTTTTGAAAAATGGTCACTGCAAATATGATTGTATCGGCTTATATATCAATTGTATTTGTGCTTTTTTTTTTCTGTCTAAAACTTGAATGTGAGCAAAACACTTTGGCCTAAACTTTCCATTAAACATTTAAGAGTCTTACTTTATGTCATGAGTGAAAGACATTGTTTTCTTTTATAGGGCTTTTAATTATATCGCGAAGAAGAATTAACACATTGATACATTTTTCAATGTAAACTAGAATGTTGAAACAGGAAATGCTACAGTTTTTCAGATTTTTAGCCTCACAATGACACTGAATTAGGTGACGCTTGAGACCCATTGGCACTGATTGTGTAATAGCTCCAATCCAGAATTTATTATAGGAAAAATGTATGTTTTATGCTTAGATTTGAAATAGCAAGTCACCTATTATTTCCTATTCGTAAAAGAAAAAGGGAGATTCTAGGAGAATTTGAAGGGAAATGTGTAGAGTGTTCAGCACAAATAGCGATAGCACATATACCTACATATAACCTTGATAGAATTCTCCCAAGTTGCAGCCACGAACCGCGTAGCAACATCAGTCCACATGACGCTCCTGGGCGGTGACGTAAGGTTTTCCTACATAAACGTATCGTTTTCTGACCAGTATGGGCCACATGGCAGACACAGGGTTTTGACGTTTTTTGTCTAGCTTTGGGTTTGTACAAGATGCACTGGCACAAGCCACAAACGGGCCCTCACTTACTTTCACAGCTCAGGATTCCGACTTCCATATGGTCCGGGTTGTCATTGCAGCTCAGTCTCAGGCTGGCACACCGACGGCCGCTTTGCTGAGGTTAACCGAAACCCTTAAAATAATAAGAACACGGAAATATCATATCCCATCTCAAAGCCCCTTGTTATGTTGCTACTGGAGGGATTGTCAACATATCCAGAGTTATTGAAACATGTAAGTGCAATTAAATTAGATCCACATTTTTAAAAAGATCAGATATTTTCTGACAAAATAAGAGATTGTCATTCAATGATCTTGCACATCACTCTGAATAGGCTCACAAAAGACAGATTTGCAGATTTAATAAAATTTTGCAAAATAAAAAAAGGGGTACACAATTATGTATCATGGTGTCTTTTCATCTGTAAAGTAATATTTTTGATGTGATACGTATAATAATATCAATAAAAATGTTTTAGTATTAAAACCTCTTCAAAATATTTGTCATGTGAAATAGGATTTAATAGTTGTTGCGGCACAATTATTTAAGCACACTTTAATTGTAAGGTTTAGAATAGTAATAGAATGTTTGCAGCACCCCAGCTCTGTTTCGACAAATCGAATCACTCACACTTTTCTTTTCCCCTAAAAAGTGAAGGACCAATCCATCAAAGCAGCAGTTTTTATTACAGACTGTTAATTAGTTGAAACGAACCTATTATTAGAGATGTAGTTGTTTTTTTAGCTTTCCTCACAAAGGCGGACAGTGGAAAATGTTGACCCAGATGTGTGCTGACCTTTACCAGACAAAAATCAGCATTAGAAATGGTTTTGGCAAGGATTCCAACCAAGGTTCAGTCCTGCTGAAAAGGGGGAATGCCCAATTTAAAAACCAGTCTTTGGCCATAGTCATTACATTGATGCTCCTTATAAAAAGTATTAGTTGGAAGTAGGATAGATGACTGCTCTTTTCTTCATAATTCTGGTTTTCATGTAGCAGGCTGGTTAAACATTTATTTCCAACCTCAACCTACTGCACGACCATTACCAGTGGTTTGTTATTAGATTAATTTAACTGCTTTAACTGGTATGTTTTTGCACTGATTTAATGTATTCTCTTTGCACTGGTTTAATGTATTCTCTTTGGTGTGCATTACTCTTGTAGCCCTTTGTGTTTACAGTTTGTTTATGTTCTGTCTAATAAACCCCACTAAGCCCTCGAACCCTGGGATCTTTTTAGCAAACTGCTAACTATATGGCTAAACCATCAGCAGAATGTAACATTTCCCACAAACCAGGCACTTAGCTCTTGTTTTTTTTTCTTGATCTTTTATTTAATTTTATACGAGGGATTTTGGGGGAAATACACAGCTTCCACTTCAAAACCCAGATATTCCACAGAGAGAATGACTTCTTCAAAGTGGGGTCTTAAATGTAAATGAATGCCATGTTCCTCGAAAGTCTTGTCAAATAAAGACAGACGAAGAGCTTAATGTTGACGCCTGTTTGTGAGGCTGCGGTCATTAACTCCTTGGCAGACGTGCTGGTTCTTCCACTGCAGTCTGGATGCTCAGACGGAGCCTGGACTGTCAGACCAGGGGGCTTGAGTTGCCCCGTGTTTTATTTGGACCCTGCCAGTGAAAAGTGGGAGTATGCCCGGTGCAAAACAATCTTCTGCCCTGGTCCTGCTCGGCTCGCCCCACGGCCTGTATCTGTCTCACCGCTCTCACTCTGACTGAGTCACAGTTTCCGTCCTGATGCTATGCAGAGACGTTGCGAGCGTGTGCCGTGCGTTATGTATGTGTGTCGATTGGGAGGCAGCCCGTCGTCAATGTGACTCCTCGGTCAGTTCAGTTAACGTGCAGAGTAACCTGCTTAACCTGCGCTGCGGCGGAGCACAATTTAGAGACCCCCATGTTTGTCCAGAAATGAAAACTAGGGCTTGGCCGTGAACTTGGCGCACAACGGAACTGAAGTTGTGGTCGCTAGCAGTCATTCCAAGCTTTATGTAAACACGATAGCCCATAATTAACCATAATCAAGAATTCTAGTCTTACCGTATTTAGGAAGTTGGCATTATCTTCGTCAAAAAAGAGACCTAGAATTCGATTATATCCGTTGCTCTGGAGAGTTGCAGTCAACATCTGGATGTGAAGTGTGATGAAGTTGACCATACAACTGTTTAGAATTTGTAGGCTTCATTCAACATGACTTGATTTACATATTTATGGTTTCAAGGTGGGTGTTTATTTTTATAGATAGGTCAAGAAGTAAAAACAAGGCATTTTCTGTGTAATATTAGTAGAGTTATTTTTAGCATGTAAATTTATATAGCAAGCAGCTGGGGGGAAAAGTAATATGAGGGGGCTGGGATGTTAAATGGGGGTGTGCTACACCAGTGCTGTCTTAACGGGCCCGTTGAATATCCTGCAGTCCTTTCAGTTTATAAGTATCCATTCATAATCTTAGCAGAGTGGTGTCCATCATGAGATTTTCCCAGGGGGACATCGGTGAAACCCGAGTTTTGGGTGCCTTCTAAATGTATGTTTAATTTAGTTGTGATGTACAGTGATTACTAACTAAATAAGCAGAGATAAAAAATGGAAAGCAAAGAGCCGGCAAACAAAGCACTTGTGTGTGCAGATCGCTGGAAGATAAATAGATGAAAGGGAACTATCTATTTTAAATGAGGCCAACATGACATGAAAGAGCGCATGAAACTCAATCATTTCTGACAAGTAACACTGACTCACACAAGAAGGTAACCGAAAAGCATGGCATGGCCTCATCCATTGGTGGAAATGTGTTCTGCACATTTTGCTGTGGAGAGAAAGGGGACTGTTCAAATGACACATCTGCAGGGACGGGGGTTCTGGCGTAAAGCACAAATCGTGAACCCAGAGCCTAGCGAACCCGGAGTTTAGGTGCATTTGTCTCGGTAAGATCCACTTAATCCTGCTTGGCCAGGGGATCGAGTTCACTTGGAGTTGATAAGAACTTAACACCTTAAATGGTGTCTTCCCTCTTGCTAATTCCCTGCGAAGGAAGTTGCAGCTCATTTGTGAAAATAAATAAGTGCGTAGTCTTTTTGTGCCTTGAGAGATATATAATTTAACACACGCAGCAAATTAGCCATCGGATTACAACAGAGAGAGAGAGAGAGAGAGAGAGAGAGAGAGA
>JAOVYW010013255.1:12515-31336 GCA_025775045.1 Hiodon tergisus | reverse complement strand
CCCTGCCTCCCTGCCTTTTGTTTCACCAATTACCAAACTTCTGCCATTAATTTTAGTAATCACTACAGTGCATTGGGGACCTTAATGAGTGATAAATTGTTTGTGTGTTCTGGAGACACATTAATTATGGGATAATGATTATTAAAGAATGTTATATTTTCATCAGGAGTTTTAAAACAACATACAGATGGTCATGCAATTAGTTCCTTTAGATGGCTCTTTCATTATTGTAATTTCAGTGTCATTGGTTGCATCAATTATCCAATCAGAATTATATACACATGTGAAACCCAATTTCTTTTGCCATAAATCAGGAGACATTCTGACTTTTTGGTCCATTAATATCAATACCTCGGGTTTGTGTTAATATTGATTAACTTGCACATTAATTCTGGATTTTATAGCTGACTTGTCACACTCAAATTATAGTTATCAAATTATTTAAAATCTGATGGTTAGAAACTGAAAACCTTGAAAAACATTATTAAAAAGTATAGGATATGTTCAGCCTTTTTCTTATGTTTCTACTGTTTCTGCACCAATGCAATTTAATATTTAAAAAATATTTAATATTTATATATTTTTAACATCGACAAACATTAGTTAATCACAAATTCATAAATGCATGTAAGATTAGTGCATGTTTTGAAAAGTATTATTTTAATTGTGTATAATGAATAATTTGATTACTGCTAGAATATAATTACCTTATATTTTGGATTCATTAAAAGGTGTCCAAATTACATTTCGAATGGTCAATTTATAAATTACTTCTTGCAATGAATCAGCTCAAGTACAGGTAATTATTGTTAATCACTGAGTGTTTGTTGCTAAATCTACCCAAAGTAGTTTTTATAATGGCAGCTTGTAAGTACTTCATGCTCCTGAAAGTCAAAGCTGTGGAGATCCATACACAAATATTACCTTTCAAATGTATGGTCATTCTTTTTTAACTTTCAACTAGTATCATTCAGATTATGAGTAGGAGTGGTTTCTCTGCTGCTCTCTGCTGCTCCCGATGGTCACAATGAGCTTTCAATTACAAATGAAGACAATACTGTACATGGTCTATGACCAGATTCCATAGCTGCTGCTTGTTAGGGTGATGTGCATGTGCTGTACTACTTGTGAAGTGTAATCAGAAGACTGTGTTTAAATTACGCACTATGGGACATCAAGGACAGAAGGCGTGTTGACGATGCTTTTAATGAGCCGAGACCTGTGGAAAATGAATAGCTGCCCAAAAATACATTGACTTTTTTTTTTACATAGAAAATTTTAGATAGACTGTGACCAAATTAAAGCTGACAAGCCACATCACATTTAATAAAATTGTATTTAATGGTGCTTTCTTTTTTGTAAGTATCGTATTCCTTCTACTCATAAAAAGAAAAGGCTATTAAATACAGTCATGTAAAGTGCGGTTAGCAGGTTGTCAAAGTTTTAATTTGGTCTTAGCCTTTGTCATAGTTTCACTGTGGTCTGCAACAATGGTTATGAAAGGTGGAGAACCAGAAATAACCGTTAATCATCAAATTTTAATCTTTAATATAAAGAATCCATCCATGTCATAAACTGAATATTAATTGATATTACCCTTTATCTTTTATATTAACCATTTCTGTGTTCTCTCTGTTAACAGCGTGTGTTACAACCTAAGTGTGTTAAAAGGAGCCTAGTTAAACCAGACAGTGGTGGAGATTAGTTGAGTGCCTGGGGCCAGCATGATAAAATATGAATATCGTCCTGGCAGCCTTTCAGACACCACAGAAATAATGCCATAATAACATCCCCAGCCTGGGAGATATTTTAACGTATAAGACTATATGCCCTAGTAGCTCTATAAAAAGGGGTTATAAGAATGTACTGTATTGAATGTACTGAATTTATTACTCAAAGAAGGTAATTTCCTTATATGTCAGGCGTGCTTAAAAAAAAAAAATCAAATTCAAGATGTGTAATCTCAATGATCTCCGACCATATATAAAAATTCCTGCTCAAGCCTTATGATTGGTCTGAATCATGTCATTTAAAACTGTGCGCAGGAGTCCTGAGTGATTGGTTAAGCACTGCCTAGGGTGGGCTTTGTCAGTGGGTTGTTCTACAGACAGAGAGTGAGCTCTGGTGACTTCTGTGAGCTTGTTGGCTAGCTGTGCTATCAGTGATTCAAAATCATAATAATTATTATAATTTTTATGCCGTCCTCTGTACAGATAAAGTAATAATAATTTATACTTATGAATAATGTGATTTTAGTTATCATACTCACTGATTATAGAACTGGAAGTGCATTTAAAAGACACTTCATGCTTTGAGTTTATGGAATATGAGCAGTACTCAGTACTGATAGCAGTACAGGACAATTCATAATGAGTATTTTTAAGGATTTTTAAAAAAATTTTGTCCTTCAAATTTGTGTATTCTGTCTAAATATAATGCATAGGTTGTTTAAACCTTCCCCTTTTAAACCACTGTGAGACAATTAGAGTGTTTCAGAGGTAGAATTCAAGATTGCCTTCTGATATTTTGTATATGAAAAGAAAGGGGTTTTCTTCCTTTGGATGGGATTATATATAGCTCTGAGGCAGCTACCAAATATTACGTTGGCATTATTCATGTGTTTCCTACAAGGTCATAAAGAGATTTGCTTTTGTCAGTTCTACTGTAATTTTTCAAATAATGATAAATATTAAAAACGGGGCCCTTTGTGTGACATTGCTTCAGCTGTTCATTTATTTATAGTTAATCTCAAAATTTTCTCTGGGCTAAAGGCTCTTAATCCTCAATAATTAAACAATAGATGCTGACTGTCCGTGTGTGTGTGTGTCTATGTCTTTTTCATTGTATTGGCTGTATAGCAAAACCTATTTCTAAAAACCACATGGCCATGACTTACAATATAAAGCAGGCAGGCAGGCATTCAGTTACTGTTTGATTGAATGTTAAGAATGGGCAAGAACGGTGACCAGAAACAGCCACTATCCTGGGCTTCTCAGAAAACAGAAAGTCAGCGCTAGTTCTGTGGGCGTAAAAGCTCACTGAAGAGAGAACAAAGAAGGCTAGCATGAACCACACAAGAACCATAATGGGTGGGCCACAAACAGGCGCGGCACAACCGCCATGAACAGCGTCTCTGAACTCACTGGTCCTTTGTCACAGATGACTACACAAGGGTTGCTATCGGCTAAAAACAAGAACAACTCCAGTTCGCAGCATGAATGTCCCGCCGTCCAATCTGCAGCAACTGCACGATTCGTCAGAGTGTAGACCAACATCCGTGTGGAATGTTTCAGACACTTGTGAATCCATGCCCCGAAAGTTGCAGGCTCTTCAAGTAGCAAAGGGGTGTACGACCAAGTATTAGATGGGTGTAATAAACTGGTCACTGAGCGTATATGTGTATATGTGTATATATATATATATATATATATATATATATATATATATATACACACACTGTGGCTTATTACTCCTTGTCTTCATTCCCTAGACTTGAGGAAGGCGTACAAAAAGAGGCTGGCCTGATGACTGAGGTGCTGCTGGCTTTCTCCCAGACTAATACTGCTAAAAGGCCATAAAAGGTAGTGTTATCAGCTGGCCTTCACAATAGAATTTACTGACTGTACCAGACCGGGCTCAAAAATACAGCCATGTGACAGAGTTATTCACTGAGTAATGCAAAGCGCAGAGATTCAGAACATTTCTCATTTAAAAGAAAAAAACACGGTAAGACTGATTTTAGGAAAGGGAATAGCGGAGTACTTCTTTCAATCTGAAAAACCTAAGACAGACATAACCAAAAATAAAGTATTAAAAAAATGAATCATACAATAATTGCTAGTAGCATGAAAAATATAGTAATAATATAAATGTAGCACATATCCCTGTATATTTATTGGAAATGGGGTCTGTTTTTGTGGAGAATTTTTTATAAAGTCTCCATCCTAACTCACCTGCTTGCTTGAGTTATATCACTCACTTATCTGATTCTCCGCTGACATACAAACCCTACTCAATACTGTATTTTTACTATTCAAGTGTAAATATGTTTGATTGTTTTTTAGCTAAAATGCTAAGCACTTACTCATGTAAAATGTATCAAAGATAGCTACATGGATTCTTTATTTCATTATCAAATTAAATGTACTTCAAATGTGCCCCTATTTTACAGGAGAATCTTTAGTTATTGGAGTTTCCCTTTTCTTTTTATATTTTTGACTGGTGTTGCTTTCTCCTCTGAAAAATACATCTAGCTTGCTATGTGAGCCAGTGGGACAAATAGCTAGCGACTTAGAAATTGAAATGTAGTTTCACATTTTTCATGTCAACATCAGTAAACCAACTATATAAATTGAACTTACCAGGTATGAAGTGAAAACTGCTAAACTTTTTGGATTCCGTCCTTCTCTCTGCACGTCTCTGACCCAGTATCGTCTCTGGGTTTCTTTGGAAAATCTGGAAATTCTTATAATTGGAAAGCCTTTCGTTCCGAGCCTCTAGGAACAAAAAGCAACAGAACAAGAAGAATTCATGGTAAAAATATCAAGGTCCTCGAAGGTACTGTATTTCTCGTAAAATCACTTTGTCGACTTCCGTCGACTAAAAGGCCTGCACCTCTGAAACTTTTCATAGCATACAGCCTGTTCCTCCAGATTTTATTTGGGCACACACTCTCCAGCACTTGGCAAGCATGATGCACAGGGGGCTGAATTAGGCCAATGTGGAAGTTTAAGACTTAGCTTTGAGTAAAATCTAAACACTGTGTGGTGATTGAAGAGAGGGAGCTGGAGTGCCAGTTTACAGCTTTTATTTTTCATGTTCACAAAAACATTCAGAAAAAGGAACACAAACCTAAATGAAATTCTGAACAAATGGAAAAGAAAAAAAACAGTCAAAGGCAATACAAACCACAACAACAACATTGTACAAAAAGCCAATGAACCTCCTCTGTGTGTTTTTTTTCTGATTCCTTTTTTAGGCTTTATGCCATAAAACTCAATCCATTTTCCATCTCTCCCCAGGACTGCAGCACTGCATTGCTTTGAGCCTCATCTGAGCCATAAAATTGTCTAAAACTCAGCCTTTCCCTCCAATGACTTGGGAGTTAAAATTGGTTTCACTAGCATTCGTTAGTCTGGCTAACTTCTCTGACAAGTTGTGAGACGTAAGCATGGAAGATCAGGAGACTGCCCCACCAGTGGCGCCCACTACATATAACACGTTAACTTTTCAATTTCCTTATGGTGTGCATGATAGGGGGTTGTGTCTGCAGTGGAAATGCTACCATGTTTGATAAACTAATTAGATAAGACTAATTTATGTGACAGGCTGACCTAGCGCACAACCAGCAAAACTTCCATACCAGGCCGGATCATGTTAAATTCACCCATTGTTGCTTAATTAGAATACATGCATACTTTTTAAATTCCAAAACCATCACAATTCAATACAGGAGAAAAATAAAGTGACCATGTTTAGATTGTCATGAAGGCATCTTTTACATTAACTGGTCTTTAAAGAAATTAATTAAAAAAATTCTAACAAAAATGAAAAACAAGTGAACAGCTTTTAAAACAAATGATTCATTAAAGTTAAATAAATCTCATTTATCCATACAGCACTTTACAGATTCACTTGTGCCACTTAGCAATGAGCTAATTGTAACTAGCTAACATATTCTGAATGAGCTAAACAATGTCTCAATTATTGGAGTTTTTTAAGCCAACAACTTGATTTTTATATTGTTGATTACATGAGAAACAGTTATTCTGTTGAATAAAACATTCAACAGAATAACTATTTCTCAATGTTTATGCATTTTATTTTCAGCACTATAGCAATAACTTGGATATAAACGCATGGCTAACTGTGAGTATAAATACAGTTTTTCCACTGTTTAATGGTTTCTTTAATTATTGATATACTTAAATCTTTGATGTAGACATCAGACAAATGGTATTCCTTATCAGAACATGCCACACCTCTGAGCCAGTGAGCCTTCAAAGCAAACCAGCTGAGTCATTTTGCACATTGTTCATTGAGGAAAAGAGGTGTCCAAACTTTTGCAGATGCATTTAAGCAAACCAAAAAGGTCAATATCTTGAGGAAACTTCCAGAACATCAGATTGTGAGTCTGCGGTTGCCTATGGTGTCCATAGTATACGTGGAACCCATTTACTGCTTAGATACTGAAGCAAAGGGAAATTTACATTCAATAGGGCCACATTATCATTTAAGAGTGTTCCCAGGTTAAAATACACAAATGTAATATATTTTATATTTTGAGCATTAGCAATGCAGTACATCCTATCCATGGTCATTGTCCATCAAAACTACTGAAATTGAAGCTATTTTGAGCAGCAATAGGTGAGCCATTCCACCAAATGGGTGCCATTTCCGTCCCCAGGCCATTATATTTAGAAACATGAAAATTAACTGTAAAATACATTTTATTATTAAGCAAAGTGTTCTGCACATTAATCTAATTGCAAATATAAGATATATAATTTAAAACATTAATAAAAACCATCTAGAACACTGAAAAAATGGCATTTGTTACCTGTCCCAGCTTTCTAAATCTAGACTTTACCGTGAAATATAATTATTAAAATCCTTCAGAAATCTTTTGTTTCGTTGCATTTTTGTGTGACTCCATATTTAATCTATGCTATAAATATATATTTTTTCCATAAGAAATGCATAATATATTTGTTAAAATACACATTTCCCCTTCTGAAAAACTTGGTACATTCCAAGCCATGTTCAACGGGAAGTGACATCTTCTCGATCTTTTGAAAATCATGGGAAGTTTTTCTGTATATTTAATAATATTGCAATCTATGACTGAGACAGTCAATCTCAACGCACTGTCCTGTTACCCAAATTATTTCTTAGGTCGTATTTGTTTATATTTTTACCAAGTTTTGGTAAATCAGTATAATTTGCTCATTGTTCTTGCGCTATTAGCATGGACGCCATGTGGCTATATTTCACATATTTGCTAATTTTGTGCTAAAAACTCGGTGCTGTTACTCATATAAAGAGTAACAGCACTGAGTAACATTAACAGAACTGAGTAGTGTCCTTTGTTTTATTGATTTATTAGTGGGAATATTAGTCACTATAATATTATTCACCTGATTTTTAAGTTTTACTGTTGAAATGACTGAAATATTTGACATTTAAGATCAGTTTTACCATATGAATACCATACTTACAGGGAGACAATCCACCACTAATAAATAAAGAACAATAAAGAACCTTCAGAAACAAATTCAAGAACTACAGGCTCTTTTGAAGAAACAACCCCCCCCCCCCAAAGAAAGTACAAGAAACAAGTACAGCGAATAACAAAGAATAATGCATCTCCCACGTGCGGCCATTCAGAAGACCCTTTTGTTTCATGAGGCTCTGGTGGAAGACAGAAACAAATACAAAACAGCACAGGGGGAGAGGGAAAGGCAAATCATTAAAAAAATAATAACAGGAAAAGTTCTGAAAAAGTACAGGCTGCAACTCCTTGCTCTAAATGCATTGGGCTTTTCAAAGAAAAGATGGAAGAAGAGTAATGGGAAGGTTAACTACACCTACCAATGGAAGCGGAACAACAGGGTTGTGGATAGTTTGAGAAGCAGAGTGAGAGCTTTCTTCTCAAGAGATGATGTGAGTTGCATCACAACTGGAAAGAGGCAGACCTTCACCCAGAGGAAAAACAAAAAGCAAAAACGGTTCCTTTTGGATACCATGAAGAATTTGCATCTGAAGTTAGTTGGCTGAAGAAGAAAGCTCAATTTCTTACTCACTCTTCTGTTTGCACCTTTTTGGCTTGTTCATCCGACTCTGAAAGATAGGGACACGTGCATGTGCAAAATGCATGAAAATATGGGTTTTCTCATGCAGAAGTTGCACCACTTGAAAGTGATCAGCTTTGTGAAGGCCATCACATGTGACACAGATAATATAAAGTGCATGTATGGAGAATGTATGCAAGGACCTCTCCAGTCTCTAGCCAATACAATGCAGAGTCTCAGGTGACTTATCTCCAGTGGGTAATAGTGGATAAGGAGCACAAGAATGACCCCAATGGCAAAACATCAAAAATCAAGAGACCAGACAACGCAAGAAGATCTGTAGGAGCATTTTTTTCGCTCTCTACCTCCTTCGCTGCAAAGAAGCACATAACACATCCCTTCAACACAGAAATCTCACACACACACACACACACACACACACACACACACAGATACACACATAAACACATACATGTATGCACGCCAAACACATTCCAGTTACCCAGTGCTCAATGTTACCCAATGTTCATTCCTGTTACTAAACTGCTTCGCCCTTTTTAGAAAAATGAAATTTGCATTCATCCATAGTGATTTTTTTTTTTTACAAATGTCAATTACTTGAACATGTAACAAACTATTTCTTTAAAATAAACACATTCTTAGGGGGAAAACAAAGGAATTAGTTGACTTGCTTTTAAACATGCTTTTTAATTGACACATGAGTTTTGGTAACAGGACTGAGAAAAATGCAACCATCTTCCGCTTTGAAACATTGTAAAAAATTAAATAAAGTTGCCTGAGATTGACCAATACACATTTTGAATAGTTAAATATATGTTTTATTAGATTAAGTGTTGAAAAAATATTTAAAATGAAGTTTATTTTGGAAGAGTTACAACAAGCAAATGGCACCCATTTGGCGAAATGGCCCAGGTAAATGGCCGCTGCATTCAGAATGCAGGTATTTATTTATCCTTCCATCAAGCCATACAAACAACAAACAACATGATTGTGATCCAGGGTCAAAAAGTTAATCAGTTAAAAGTCTGAAATCCTCGAGGATTTGAATGACTTCATACGTTCCTGACCATCACAATTAGCAGTGGATCTCAGGTGGGCCATCTCTACTCAGTTTTAATACAGAGATAAACTAATTATTCATTCAAAACGGTTTGCTGAAGCTAATAAAGCGTATACATATGACACCTTAGTAAAATATTTGCGTCGCATATATTGCTTATCAACTCTAAATATTGTCACATGCCTCTGAAATGTACTCATTTTGGTATTTAAATATGCGAATTTGAAACCGGAGAATGCAGATCAGCTGTAAGAAATAGTCTGTTATATTTATATATGTTTCATCCTTAACACTTACATATTTATGAAAGTACCTCCCAACGTCAGAGCGCAGCAGAGGTTCGCTTGTGTTCTAGCAAGGAAAGACTGAGGGAGAAAAGAGAGGGTGGGACAAAAAGAGCGAGCTGAAAAAAAGAAAGAGGTTGGCTAGCACACCATGCAGAAAGCGGCCAGAATCAGCACCGTTTGACAACGTCTAAAAAGAAACCGTTATCAACTTTCACCAGGCAAATATTCAACACCTGCATCGCAGCAATGGCTGGTTGCAGTTATTTGAAAAAATACAGAGAGAATAAAAAGAAAACGTTACGTTATATCTGATACGTTTTAAGCAAGAATCGTGTGACACAACGCCTTTGAGAAAGGAAATGTCAAATATTATCTAGAGGTTTTTTTTTTTTAACGAAATTAAAAATCGTATTTTTTTTCTCAGAGGACCAATATCCCGCGACCGAAATTAAACAAAAAAAATTTAACCTACACGGAGACGAAGAATTGTTTTTGTCATGCTGCTTTTTATCTCGACATGATACCACAGTGGACGCTGAATGATTTTCTTCCTAAACAGAGAAGAGCCCTCACTCTAGCCTATAGATGATCGTGTGAAGCGGTATTTTAGTCAAATGGAAAGCATGATTTTCAACGTAATTTTCATTATGTTTTAACTTCTTTACCAATAATCAGTTTTGCCACAGTCTGGGAAACTCGGTACGTGGATGACAACACTGTGTCAACCTTCAGCCTTCCAGAAACATGCTACGCACAGCTCCTCTGGTGCTGAAAGGATAGCTCACGTTGTTTCAGAACCAGAAAGCTAACTGCCTTAAAGGTGACAGTTTTAAAAAGAGAAGTGACGGTATTGCTAATGGTTTGGCGTGCTCTTTTTTACATGGCTTAGTGCCTTCAGCTCGAGAGCTCTTTTCGGTTTCATGGCTGTGGCACGGAAAATAAAAACTTTGCTGACTGTAAACATTTTGGTTTTCGTCGGAATTATATTATTCTCAGTGTACTGCAGAATTCAAGATCGCTCAGAAGAGCTCGTGCAGATCGGGAGGAGCTCGGATCAACGAATTCGTAGTAGAAATGGCAAAGTTACCAACTTGGTGGACAGGCAGTCCATACTTCAGAGGCTCGAGCACCTGGAAGACGTCGTCTACAACCAATTAAACGGTATTTCTTAGTTATGCCACAGTTGTATTACAAATATGATAATGAAATATTTTCTATGCTAAATATACACCCTCACGTTATGTCGCTGACGATTTAAAGAACTTAACGTCTTAATGTTCACAATTGCTTATACTAGAGAAACGTATGGTATACGATACAGCTGCTAAACATAGTAACCTGTCTTAAATGTATGGTACCTTGGCACTTATCCACTGTTATCCAAAAACATTAATAAGTTCTGCCAGATTATTTTATTATTACCAAGGTATTGTACTCATTCACCTATTCACTTAAATATGGTACGTCTTACAGTTACCTATCTAACCATTAACATTGACTTGGAATAAGTAACTCCACATGTTATATGTCTTGATAAGTATTAATGTAGTTATTACATATATATCAAGTTACAAGCCAATGCGTGAGTAAATCATATCTATCAGAGTTTGATGTCTTTGATATTATTATGTTCAGGTCTGAATTCACTTATGAGTTCACTTTAGGTAAGATGGGTCTTAATGTCCCTGTTATTTTACAATCCTGCATCACATCCTTGTTTACAACAATAGAAGAGTTCATAAATGCCCTAATTAGTAAAAAATACAAAAATATTGTTTTTGGCAGGAAGGTTGATTCCATTAGAACAGTCCCTTAGATTTTTAGCATATGAAATCCAAAAGAAGAAGGAATTTTCTATTCTAATGTTAGTTTTGAAGTCTCACTGCAGTTTTATAGAAACCAGAAAATTGTGTTCTACTTTCGAGTCCTGGCTTTCTCCATTCCTCTGAAGTAATTTCATAATTCAAAGCATACAAATATTAAAGTACACTGGCTTTTTTTTTAACCTGCTTTCTTTCAAAAGTGGTCCTGGGCAGCCTGCTGGCAGACCCACAAGTGCACAGGCTTTGAGTGTTTTTATTTGATCTTATTATTATTCTGTGAGCTGAAATCATTTGTATATGAAGGAGGTCACTCTGCCAGTTTGAATTATCCCTATGTTTGGAGCTGGTCCAGCATCCCTGTGCTTAACAAAACAGTATGATTCGTCTTCTCATTGGAGGGGCTTTCATGTGTATCAAAAGCCACATGATATTTGCCACGGAGGTTAAAAGTTTAGAAAATGCACACTGGCACTCTTTTTGTAATGTGTCCTTTAAGGTTTTTATGCATGCTCTTACTTCTTTAGTGTCCTATCTTTAAATAATACACATACTAGCAATCGCATGTCATTGCTACGGAGATTGGATTAATTTGAGGGCTTTAGGTGTTGGTAGCCACGATCGCGAAATAGTGGTTGTATTTCTGTTGTTTTCCACAGAAAAAAGGACATGCCAAGAGACAAAGGCAAAATGCAAAAAGATATAAAATCAATACTCAAAATTGATAGATTTTCTTCTGTAAAATTGCAGAGTTTATACACATTAGTTACTGAACTAAATAGCTTAAATATCTTATTTTTAACTACAACCACATATTTAAATGTTGGGAGTTAGGAACATTGCGAACTAGCATTTTTTACTGGTTCTGTTCCCTAGCAAACCACTGTGCTCTATGATGAAACATACCAGTGATAGATAGGTAGATTGTATAGACTGGAGGTTCCAAATAATGCTATGGCAGAGATATACAGAGGTTTAGGAAGACATTGTGGAGGAATGGGAATGTGAAGTCTAAACAATCTAGCGCACTATTTTGTAAACGGTAACCCAAGAGGACGCCGCTGGAATTGATTTTTTTTCTTCTAACGGGGTTTTATAATTAAGCGCTATCACCCTGAGAGCGGTAATTTAAAACTCTGCGAGAAACCATCTTGTGCTTAGCTTGGCTTGGGGCCCCATTGTTGGGGTGGGACATAGGCTCATTTAAAAAACAGTTGTAATTTTGTATATGATTTGGATTTAGGAATGAATGAAAAACTTGATTTCATTTTTGATTTAACCCCTGCCTAATTTTAAGATCTGGGTTCCTGCCGATTGAGATCTGCTCTTAATGGCAATGCAGACGAACTAGAGCTAAAGGAGCTCTAAAGGAGTGCTAGATTTTTTTGGGTGAGTGTGAGAGCTGGAGTTTTTTGTTAGTTTTTTTGGCAGTTTTTTCTGTTCCAATTCTCACCACACAGCCAATAATAATATGTCATATCTAAGCACACTCACACACCCACACAGTCCCACACACACACACACACACACACAAAACCCGCATAGACTACCTTGAACACTTTTTAAACAGATTGTTAATTAATAAAAACGTCATTGGTCTTCATGTCATAAGCGTCTATAATAATTTAAAAAACAGCTAATGTTTGCATAGAACAAATGGTTGTCTTTGAAACACAGAAGGGATTTTATTAATTGATTTCTCTATTTATTAACAATATACACTGTTTTTAAAGAGAACAGTATTGAACGTTATTTTATTTTACTGTTATCATTATTTTATTTTTGGGCCATGTGAATTAGCTAAATCTAAACTGAATGCACAATGCATGGCATCTTCAATCATGTATGTTCTTAATTTAATTTAATTTATTCTGTAAGAATAATAGAGCTGTTTAAACTGTGTTTTTTTAATAAACATATTATTTTAGATGTACATCCCTCATGCACTGAAATTAAGATATGTTCTATTTGAAAATTTCACCGTTTATAAATGTATCTAGGCTACTGCCTTTATTTTTTTAAATAAACATTTTATTGATGGAAAAAACAACAAAAAAAACATTAAAAGAGTGGAGTGGAGCAGTTGAGTGTGTAGTCCCAACCAAATTAATAAATGACTAGCAAACATAATTAGGCTAAACTCTCCAGATATTTACCACACCTATATGTAAATCTGTAGTTTAAGCCAACCCATTTAACAGTTGTATTTATGCTGGTGTAACGCGGCACCAAGTTATGATCAACAAAACAGTGCCCCCAATCTTATAAATTCTTATAGGATCATGGGTAATTATACTCAATTAAAAAGCCGATCAAATTGAAATAAGGAATGGGATTGGGCTAATACTATTAACGTACTTTACATTACATTACATTTTCAAATTCAGGTTGGTGCAGTGGTGAATGGCTGCACAGCCTTCCGTTATGTCTGTGGAATGATGGTTAATTCCACCCTAGTGTCGCTCTGAATGTCCTCACATTTGAGAGACATTTGGCAATTTAGAGATATCACTATACTGATGTCATTTAGCATCTTATCTATTAAGTGGACTTTTTAAATTTTTGTTATATATTTTTAAATTTATATATTTTTCATGACCGCCTGTGACTTTGCCTTTGGCATAAGCACTAGGTGACCTTATTAATTATGTAGAATACTTAGCCCAGGCGAGGAGGTGATATTACCTACCAAATGTTAAATCCTGGTTGTGTTAAACAAAGAGAGAAAAATACGCAGTTCACCATATCAAGTGAACGACTGTTGTTTCAATCACCGGAAGATGAAATCCCAGAAGGATTAAACAAGCCAGTAAAGATAATAGACATGCCATGGATGTCCTACTCACCCCACTAAAAATGAAATTGCTGGGGTTAGATGGGTCAGCAGTCAGCCCCCCGGGGCTTAGAAACAAGCGAACAGGTCTAAGCCTGCCCACACACAAGTGTGTGAGCAAAGGCCATGCACACCACTAACCTCTGTCTTCTAAAGTGGTTCATTCTGTTGATCGGTTGTGTTCATCACAATGAATGTTAACCAGCATAGTTGAGCGACCAAAAACGGATACGTTCATTTTGTTTCACGTATTGCGGCAATACATTGGGAAAGCGCTCAGAGTGATGTAGGTTTTTTCAGCTTTGTTTCAATGTATTTCCGTGGTCTCTGCTTGGTGGTTTTCAGCGTTCTTGCACGTAACGACGTAAGCTACACCCTGTGTTGTGATACAGTATTTTTTTTATTTGCATAATAAAGGCCGTGTCTTGTGTTGTTGCATTGAACAGGCAAAAACATATTTTCTGATCTCTTACATATGCCTTACATGGTTTTCATATGATCTGTTGTTTGCTGTAGATATATTGAAGCTCAGAAGCCATTGTGTTCCATTTTGCCGCTCTTAGTTAAACTGAAAGCCTTCTGAAGCCCCAGTAGTTCCCTTACAGGAGGCTGAAACATGGTACCTCTTGCTTTAACACGGTGGAAGTGCGGTGTTCGCCTCATTGACCTTCATCAGAATTTAAGACTACTCTTTGATCTCACAGGTATTGTGCTAATTTTATCCCCAGCAAACAGCAACTAGTGTTCAGCATAGCCATTTGAATATTTCACTGTAACTGTGCTTGGCTTTTTACTGCCAATATTCCTTGTGTTTACTTACATACGGGCAAATTTTTGGAGAGTATATTCACACAAAAAAATTATCTACATATACGTTAGCTAGAAATTGATTTTAGACTGAACTGGAAGCTCAGCTTCCACAGTCAGCTGCTGTAAGCTCTACTTCCGAGTACCAGCACCGGGATCTCAAGTCTATGCTTTGGAAGATTTCATCTAAATAGTTTGTTTTATAAATGCTATATGCGTGTAAACAAGGTGAAATCACGTGTCACAGAACTGTCAAAAGATGTCAGAAGACAGACCTCGTTGAATGTACATTTGATTTATCCTCCACAAAGGATAACCTTTCAACTGAGGGATATTCATGAGGTTATTTTCTCCAGAAGTCTGAAATGAAACCATCCATCTCTGCCACCTCTAAAAAGGATTAACAACTTTTATTTTAAATACGACAATCTACAGTTCAGAGCCCTTGCTGTGAAGCCGGAAATCTAAAAAAAAAAAAAGGATTCTTTCCGTTTACTGGACCCGGCAACTAAATTTGTTATGCTGTCACAAGATACCATTTGTTACGAACTATCTGTACATGGGTTACGTTTAATAAAAAATAAATCAGGGTTCTACATACCCATACGGAATTGAATCCGGTACCCAGATGTCAGGGGTAAATTCCATGTTAGTGGAAGCGTTTTTTGATAATACTGCATAAAAAAGCCTTGAGTGAGCTTTGAGTCTTTAAAAGCAACGGGATAGACAAACAGCGTTCATTTGTTTTGTAAGATGTTGTATGAGGACATGAGAGATGTTGAGGATGATGAGTGCTGAAAAAGGTGAGGACGACGGTGGGGGGTGGATGTTTATAGACTGGATGATTGGTAGTCATCCATCTTCTACCTAGACATCAAGTGGTTTATGAAAAACCTTATGAATTTCAATGAGCTTTGGAGAGCAACAGAAAAAGAAAATGCACTGATACTGTAGGGTAGATTTACAAAATCATTGTGTTCTCGAAGTGACAAGAGTGAGTAAATAAATAAGGCGTGCGGTAAACGGCTGTGGTTCACAAGCCTGATCCCCCCCGCTCCAGGCTGTTTTTAAACTCTTCTTTAAATAACTATCATCAACTTCAATACTGGGTAAATTAGTTCATTTAAGGCAATACTTAGTTGATTTAATTGATTAAGTGCTTGGCTGGAATAGAAATCTGTACCCGCAGGGGATCTCTAGGACCAAGGATGAGAACCACCGGAACCTGCAGACACTGATAACCATAAGAACCTCTCTGCTCTAATGTATGGATTGAATATATAAACGCAAATATAACAATTAATTATAACAACATGTAGGAAGACATGATTACTTGGCCTGATTGCTGATTGCTCGTGTCAGTTTCTACTCTCTTATGATAAATATCTTAGCTTTCGGCCCTCACTTTATCAAGTTTCAAATACTAGAAACTGCAATTGCAAAACTCATTTTTTTGTTACTGGAAGCCACTTTAATAATCAAAAATTAAACATTGTTGGGTTGTAGTTTGCTCTTTTCAGGGATTTCAATCAGGAAGCTGAATGATCTGAATAGGTAGATATAAATTAGAAGAAAAAAAACACTTTTATTGTAGACATATACTTTACAAATTACAACTAAATATGCACACTGGGTCTAAATAAGACTTGATTTAGTCCCAGCCATAATGTCTGAATACTTTCTAATTAATTGCAACTCTTCAGGTTTTAAGTAAATGTGTAAATATGTCGTTTGTGCCCAATAATGAGCATAATGCATGATTGGATTTAATTGGATTGGAAGAATGAGTACAGACCATATGTGTCCATGCCATTCACTTTCTGACTCTTAACTGGTATCCCAATTTGTTGGTGTTTTCAGAAGTATAGCATTGGCTTATGAGGCTATTTCATGCTTTTTGATTTGGCAAGATTTTTTCAAATGTTCTTGAACAACAGACCACTCGACCACATCCATTGTATAAATATTAACGACCTCCCGGTGTTACTTTTAAAATGCACATATTTATTCATGCTTTAAATCATTCACAAAACAGTACATTTCAGAGCTTTGGATGGCAAAAAAAGAAGAGTCCCATCTGTTATTATTGCGTCTTTCTGGAGGACATGGAAAAAGTTTTGTGTTTATTTTTTTATTGGAGAAATATTGATTGTAAACCTCCCACAGAGGGGTTAAATAGGGGCTAATTCAGCTTCTCTGTTTTCACATCCCAACTTCTTTGGTGATTACAACAACACGCATTTATCTTCCTTTAATTATGCTGTGACACAGCCTGGCTGCACCTTTACTTATCAGTATTCCACATGTTTATATCCCTTTTGCTTCTGAAGTCACCTGACTGTGAAAAAATTGCTTCGACCAAATGAAGACCACACAGAATAATCTGAATAAAATAGAAAATAAATTAAATGTAATAATCCTAGACCAGCATAAGAACTTTCATGCTCTTTTTTAACACTCCCAAAATGTTGTCGAACCGCTACCCATTGCCCCAGGCGAATGGAGCAGTATCCAAGTAACGCTTTGGATATGATCTGGCCTGGTTCCAAGTAGATAATGAGAGGGGAAAATGTAGAGTGGACTGAGGCTGGCGAGACTCTCTAAAATTACATTAAAAATGTACTACCCGCGACATTGGCGCTCTTGGAAAGAGAAGACGGCTACTCAGTTTCCCCCTCCAAAAAAAAACCAATATTAATTTAAGTTAGAGGGCCACCCTATATTTTCTGCCTTGCTGTGGCAATCCAGGTTTGTAAGACCAAAGAATCTGGGAGTTATTAAGAAATGTTTGTGCATTAAATGCTAGTGTGCTGAAGTCAAAACTGAATATTCGACAGCTAATGCTACGATAATTATTACTAATTACTTCATCAAATTATTGCAGATAGTATGGCCTGAATTCACATTAGCCGTAAAAATACATAAGCTGATTGGGATTTTAAAAGAACATGTGGGAGGGACAATAAATAAAGAAAAACACCTCTTTAGGTGGCATTTTCTATTATGAATGAAGGTTTAGTACTTGCCGTAGAAACTAAACAGAAAAAACAAATGTCATGCCATCACTGGAAATTGGACATTGTTTTGTTCATCAAGGGGCTTTGATGCAGAAAAGCAGAAAAGACGGCAGCCAATCACCGTTTAAAAAAAATCTAATCATAATAAAAAAAAAACTAAAAAAAAACGTTGCAATGGAAAGTTAAATATTGTTGATGGAGGAAGACCCAGCGGCAATAAAAGAGTAGAAACTGGCAAGAGCAATCAGCAATCAGGCCGAGGGATGTTTCTCTTTTACTCCAATTCTGTCTGCTCGGAAAACACTGTAAACATGGGCAGGCTTGAGTGTGAGATGTCAGATATGAAAATCACAAGGACATTTTGAGAAGAAATTACGTTGAAATTTTCTTTGCTTTTGAGGGGAAGAGATAGTTAGACAAACATTAACAAAATGTAGCAACACTTATTTGAGTGGGAAAGTGAGATTGGGGGTTGTGTTTGGTATTTTTGTATGTGTTAAACATACTTCCTATAATCTTTAGAGTTGAATAACATTCTATGTGCATGTGAATTAACATCTACATAGCGTCACATTTTGGGCATATTCATGTATATTTCCCAAGCTATAGAGAAAAATAAAATAAAAAATTATTGTGTAAACCCAAAAACTCACTACTTTATATTGATAAAGCAGAAATATTGCATGAACAGTGTTAACATTTGTAGACATAGGTATAACTTATTGATTTACTTTACCCAGTTAACATTTAATGCTGCTGAAAAGTAATGCCTACATGCTTTGCACTGTGACTGTTTCTACCAGAAGTAACCTCAGAACTTCTTTGCTCATTTCAATGAGTATAGAAATTTCTGTAGGCTTGAAAATTTAAACAATCTACCAAAAAGTGATATGTTAACATATGATTCAATCGTATTAAAATAATTAGCTACAAGGATTATATCCACATCCAGGCATCTAATCTCGCAAATTAGTGCTTTAAATTCTGAAATCATTCAATCAACCTGAAGTGGCGCATTGCAGCTTATATAAATTGTTCTTCGGGACGTAATCAAGTAGCCGTTATCTTTGAGGAAGTTTATGAACAACCATTTTGACACACACACACACACACACACACACACACACACACACACACACACACACACAAAAACATACACCCACACACACACACACACACACACACA